>JAFEMH010001662.1:0-137500 GCA_022495995.1 Adenophora triphylla var. japonica
AAAGTTAGTGGGTATAATAGAATATTAATAAACATTTTTCATTTTAGGAAAGGTGAAGCTTTCAACCGGGACAGTATTTGGGTAAAAGGTGAAGCTTCGGGCAGACGGAGGAAGTACAAAGTAAGACCCAGGTCTCTTTTTTTTCAAATAAATCTAAAAGTATTACAGTATGATGTGACAAAGATCCAGCTCAAATTAAAGTCATAAATTGGCGTGTTATCTAACTGCTTGGCAAATTTTTTGAATATCAGCATGTTTAAGAAAGACCAATAAAGCCATAAACAAATAAATGAGTTGAAACTGCACAAAAATTAAAATAATGAAGTGGAAGTCAAAATGGTTGCACCTTGACAACAAAAATATCTTTACACCATTGTGCAATGGCATCTTCGTATTCAAGCAGATCCTTCATCAAATGCCGCTTCACGCTAACTTGTATCTGCCACGATTAGTATGTTTTACTTATTATAAAGGTATCCTCATTATCACAGAGAGAGACAACTTTAACCTTATATTGTGCAACACCAAGGGAAAGACAAAGCAACCTCTGAGGGAAGTCAATAGAGCATAAAATAAAGAATGAATTTATTAGTAATCCAAAATTCACAAAGTAAATGTTTTACTGCCCTGAAAATGAAGAACTAGAAGTCTATGATGCTCGGACTCTTTGGTTTACCCTGCCGGACCCCTGTCAACAAGACTAAAATAGGAGTGTCGGACACGGGTGCGGCGGGGTAAACCAGAGAGTCCGATCATCAGAGCTAGAAGTTGATGCAAACAAGAAAAGAAAAGACCACGCCTGCCTATTGACGAATCTTCATTAAAGGTCTTCTAATAGCAAAAACTAAAAAGAAACATGCAACACACACACAGACATATACTACTTGGTAAACTATCAAGACCATAAAACACTTTGGTTATATTGGCTTACCACAGAAGACTGTCCTTTAAACAACCTAAGCATCGTAGGTGGAGTTGAAGCTTTAGGAATAGCAACCGTCATGTCATAAATGGCTGGAGTAAAGGAGCGCATGTGGGTAACTGCAGTAACGAAACCCTGAAACCAAAAGAACAAAACAGCATTTACAACAAAAAAAAGTCGGAATAGAAGAGAGGAACGGCAGCATATGATGAAAATCCAGGACTCAAAGTGAATGGCAATCAAGTGCAACTTCAACAAAGATAGATTTCAGATCAAAGACAAAACAGTATTTACAACAACAAAAAATTGACTTGTGGCTGATAAAATCTCTCTTTACAGATGTCACCTAGTCGCCTACTAGAATGAGTTCCAATATTTATTACTCCCTCCGTTCTACATAGAGTCAATGACTGAAAGACAAACTTCTTAATTTTGTACGTTTATGCCTTTGTATTTCTCATAATATATGTAAATATATATATTGATAGGATATTATTTGTCTCAATAAATTTCCACAAATACCCCCCCCCCCAAATTTCAGGTTTAAAGTATCTTTAATTGTTTACTAAATTAAAAGTTGATATAGAAGGAGAAAGTGATAAGCTAAGTTCTCAAAACAGGAGTTTCAAGGCACAGATACCAAATAGAAGGTTGGACTCTTTGAGAGGATGCAGGAAGTAGATATACAGGCACACAGTGATGCTCGGACCCTTCAATTTTGCCAAAGTACCCGTGGGGACATGGGTAGATCTAGATGTGGGTACGCGTGTGGCTATTTTAGCCTACACTTGGTTTAATATCTCACTCGTAATATTTTGAAGGATCCGACACTCGGATCCGTACCCGTGTCAGACACTCGTAGACACTCGTACCTGAGTCCAAGCATCATAGCAGACACATACAATCTTTTTCCTTTTATCTCCAGAAAATCGAATACTCCATCCCAAAAATAGAGTAGCACTTTCCTTTGTCTGTCCCAACAGAAGTCATACTTCTAAAGTTTGAGAATATACTTAAGTATACTCCCACTCTAATGAAACTATAAAAGGCTCTGAAAAAATGATATCTTGAAGTATCAAGAGGGCATTTTGGGAATGGAAACAAATGGTTAAAAAAATTGACTTGTCAAAGGTGGCTCTTCTTTGGGGAGGGCGTAAAAATTTTCAGACAACAAATCAAGATCCCTAAATGCCAAGTAGATAGCAGCCATCAAATTACATCCTGGTCACTGGAATAGAATTTCACAACCTCCTCAAACTGACTAAAATTTCTATCTTTACACAAACCACCATCGCCGGACCAGTCAACCCCTCCTTCCAGCATTTCAATATGAAAATCAGTCCATTGCATCACCCACCAAAACAAAACTAAGTCAAAACTAATTTAAATAACTTCCATTTGGAGAATGCATTGCATGAGTATATTATCAACATTTGTATTGAACATATACAGAAGTTCACAATGAATTACCTCAGTTCCCACTTCCCTAATATGTTAATCGTCTTCTAAAGAGGAAGATGAAGGAGGCAAAGAAGAAGAGGTTGTACCGTAAAGGCGAAAATGAGCTCCAAAAAAGAAAAAAGAAACCATTGGCTAGAAATTCGCAGAAGATGGAGCTCTCGTCAGTGCTTACATGAATACAAGCACTGATGCAAGAATAGGTACCAACCAAAAGTATGAGAAGTTGTGGGATACTGTAATGTTTTGAGCGAAAATTTCGCTCAACGCTAATTTATATCACTAATTTATAAAATAAAATAAATATTTTTTTATTAACTATAAAAATGTTTTGAACGAAAATTTCACTCACCACTGCAGGATATCAGTTTCTATGAGCGAAAATTCGCTCAAGCACCAGATTCGCTCATTGGGTGAGCGAAATTTTCGCTCACCATTGTGCATGCTCTAATGTATATCCAGAAGTAACTCGTGAAAATGTCTATTATCGTTTATCACTCCAGGCACAGCATCTCCAATTGGTTTTGTTATATAGAGAGTGTGGTTGCTCAGCCTAGTTAATTGCAGGAACTAAGCACCTTGAAATAAAAGCCAATTGGCCCATTTTGATAAATTGGTCCAGTAACCTCTATATACCAAGCTCTTTAAAGTTCAAACTCTAAATTACACCGACTTCTGAACTCTGGCAAAATGGCATACAATACAACAAATACAAGTAAAGGATTTCCTTAAAGAACAAAAGCTGTCATTGACCAACAGTACACCTCTCTTGTATCTCATAACCTCCCCATCTAATCAATCTTCTATAACTAACCACAGGTAATACCTCTTTTCAAGTAAATTGAATGTATCCCCTTTGCTTCTTCAACAGCATGTCCTGGCACGGAGGATACAAGATTTGATTCACACAAAGCTAACTGGTATGCTATAACTGCCTGCCTATAATAGCGGTGCGCGGTGACATGTGATTTGTACTCCCGCTATCACAAAAGAGAGTTACACTTGGGACTTCCTACAGTCAATCTGATATTTCTCCAAATGAAAATTTGATACGAGGAATTACTTCTTTCCAAACTCATGAAACATGAGATTCAAAAGACTTTTAATATGGCTTACCAAGGTTATAAATTTATTATCTACAACTAAGTAAGAGTATGCTAAGTATAGATCATTAAAATGGTCAAATGACTATGAAAAGTCAAAATGCAACTTTTGGGGGGAAGGAGGGGTCGAGATCCATCTTAAAATGGACGTATATCCTATTAATTATACCAATAAACTATAGAAAATTACTCACCATAATAATGTGTAGACATGTGCACCCGTGCATCTACTCACAAAAGAATCATAACCATCCCATTATCATTAGAGGCTTATAGAAAGTCAAAGGAATGACTCTGAGCATAGCCTATCATAACCACTACACACACCATTAATGATGAAATCAAACTCGATTTAAAATCAAAACAAGGTTTCAAATATAGATTTGATTTGACAAAACACAGCAAAAACTGGCTAAAAGAATCCTGGCTCAATACATTGTAAATTCAAGCAAAAAAACTAATGCAATGAACACGGAAGCTTCAAAAAAGAACATAAGGTCTTCAACTGGTAAAGCACAACCAAAGTCTAACCTTAGTTCGAGGAATCAAAACATTCTTTGGAATAGGCAATCCTGCTGAAGATGCATATTCTTGAGCTGCTAAAAGCTTTGCTTGAGTAAACCGAGTACCCTCGACAAAAAGAGCCAGCCATAAGGGTCGAGGAAAATCTTTCAGGCGTTGCAGACCTGACTATGAAATTCAATTCCAGAAAGCTCAGATAAGATCAATTGGCACATTTCAAATGCAACCTTAAGGAAGACAAACACACAATACATTTCAACTTAAACAAAATAGAACTAAGTACATACACCCAAGCACACCCATACACACACTTGCAAATGGTTTAGAAAATAAAAGGAGTTGAAATAACACTGATAAGTATACCACATACAAACCTTTAATGTATTTTCATCCTTAGCCCAGCTGCGCTCAAGAAAAAGATACTCGGAAAACCACATTGACCAACCAATCACCTGCATATGTTGAGCCAAAAAAAAAATGATTCCTTACTTGAAATTGAAAATCCCAAGGTGCTTTAGCAAAGTAAATTGTACACTTCCACATATGCCAACCTCCTTACAGTATAGATTTATTGAACTTCACCAACAAGCACCAAATCAATGACTAAAAAGAGCTGTCTCTAGTCACTAGTTTAATAATCATTTTCTATGTTTAGAAGAAAAAAAAATACAATGCGGAGAATAGTAACTAGTACTCCGTACACAATACTTTACGACATTCATCTCTAAATGGGTCACTATTAACAACGCCAACATGGGCATAGGAAACAACCCTATCTTCTTATTAAGCTCATACAAGGGAGAATACAAGGAAAACCCATCCTTCCATAACGAATTTTGAAAACCTTTCTCTTCAGCGTTTTTATTCCTATCGCGTGATCAATAGGTGCAGCGCACTATTTAAACGGCTCACAAGAGAAAAAAGGACAGTTTGATACCTTATTTTCCATCTCTCCTTGCCTCCCTGTCCACTGTCCATCTCGAAACTCTCCCCAACTTTATTAATCCCGACATGGACGAAACATCAATAGTAAGTACAAAATTTTAGGAGAATGGGTCTTTAACCTCTGAATGGTAATGGACATGCAATAGTTGTAGGAAGACACCCCCTTGGCTCTCTGACCTTCACTAACGCACATCTCACTTTAAAGTGGAAAATATAGACTAGTGTGATATTGAGCATGACATGAAAAATGATTGAACTTGTAATGATAGCATGTCCAAGTGCATGATGCAGCAATTTTAGCACATGAAGATTTGCATGAAAATAGTTATTCTCTATGGTCATATAATAAGATACAAAATTTACACTTACAGGTAGAAGTTTTGATGATTTCTTCATCACAGCTAGCGTGCTACCCAGGCAACCTGAACGCTGATACAGGATATCCAAAAGTTAGTACGCAGAAGGTCGTAACATATATGCAAAATCACATGAAATTTGATTCGGTAAACCCCGCCTCAACATAATTATTTTCTTTGTGCTTTTAAGTGCACACATGAATGCACGTGCAAAGGAAAAGGTATAAACAGTTAGCACCTGAGCAAAGACCCATCCTATAAGCCAATCAATGTCACTTTTGTGATTAGCTATGACAAGGGCATGTTCTTTTCCTGGAAATTTAAAATATTAGCTTGAATAATAGTAGAAAATAATATCATTGATTCAAAATTCTGAAGTGCGACCTCGCAGAACAATGTTGTATGACTTACCCATGTGTTCTATTGTATCAGAATCAGCATACAATTGGACCTGCAACAATTTTATACTTTATTTAACAACATGGGATCTGAAGATATACATTAAGCCCCCAAATAACTAAATAAAACAATAATAATAGTGAAAGTGAAATCATTTCGACATATGTTCTTATCGTACAGAAAAATCCATGAACTCTATTACAGAAAAGGTTAACAAAAGAATATTTTGTCTACTAGCAGAAAATAATGAAAAATATACAAGAACAGATATTCTAAACAAACAGCATGATCAGCAGACTGGAAGGGCATCATTATCTCATGGAATATAATATTACTAAAACAAAAGGACCTCAATAGGAATAACATACTACATGGTTCTATAGAAAAAAAAAATCATTGTCTAGAAGATAAAATCAATGTTCATAATATTATAGTTTGGATAAAAACAATTGTTCAAGATCAACTAAAATAACCGTATGGAACAACAGTTGGTTAGCTATACAAGAACATATACCCTACAATAATAGGATGGACAAAATGGATTGCTAGTGCGTTCTTTTGCTACAGGACTCTTTCTTCTTTGTTAATAATTCTTCTTTTATATAATTTTAAAGGGAAACCAGCTGAAACTTACAGGTCATCTTGAAACTTGTGTAATTGAACCCATACATATTATTCCCTTGAAATTATTCAAGCTCTTAGTAGACCTTCATAGCAAGTAACAACAGCAACAACAACAACAAAAAATCCTTAGTCCCAAAATAATTTGGGGTCGGCTAACATGAATCCTCATATGACATCGTGAAAGAAAAAAAATGTGAGGAAGAAGAAGAAGAAGAAGAAGAGAGAGAGAGAGAGAGAGAGAGAGAGAGAGAGAGAAATTAATAAGAAAATAAAAATAAAATAAAATATATAGGTGGGCTTCACAGCAAGTAACTAAGCACAAAAATACTGGCAATAAAGCATCCCAGTTTTCGACCTCGGTAATCATGTCATGACATTATCTACTCCTGAATGATACTTAGAAGAGATAGAGAGAGAGAGAAATTAATAAGAAAATAAAAATAAAATAAAATATATAGGTGGGCTTCACAGCAAGTAACTAAGCACAAAAATACTGGCAATAAAGCATCCCAGTTTTCGACCTCGGTAATCATGTCATGACATTATCTACTCCTGAATGATACTTAGAAGGTATAGAATGAAAGCTAAGGATATACATGTGAATCAGTGAACGTCAAAGATTAAGAGATAACATTTGAAAGATCTCTAAATTTACAATATAAAAGGCTTTGGGAAAGAAAAATATTAGCTTCCTGCAAATATATTTACAAGATCATCCATAAAACTTTAGCTGTGAGTTTAAGTGTTCTGAAAAGTGTTAAAATCAAAAAGTCTATCTATTGGTAAATAAAGATAACCCATAATAAACAAAAACAAAGAATTGTAAAAAATAATTAAATAACTGATCATGGCTGATGAGCAGCATGTTGATTAATACATTACCTTAACACCCGCCCACCAATCAACAAGCCATACAAGTTCCAGCCACAACAATTCAGCCACCCATCTGTTAATCCTTCGGTATGTGTTCTTCGAAAATGGGCGGACAAGTACAAAGAAAAATGCCTGAAACACAAAACGGGGGTCAGCATGATATAAGTTCTCTTACGTACGGACAGAAAACCACAAGTACACAACACAAACAATCTGAGGGGGGCTAAAACCTAGTAAAACAATTGGAAGAGAAAGAATGCAAAAATCCAGCAATCTATGCAAGTAAAGAGTACGTTAAAAACAAGTAAACCTAATTGAAAGCTCAAACAACAAGTACCAGTTCAACGTAATAAAGAAGATACCAAATTGAGCACTGTTCATGATATCAACTGTCAACAGAGCTCAATTAAACATATAGTGCAGATCATAAGGGAAAAATTTGTACGCTTAATCAAGTAAAGCTATATCATGTAGGAACACACATACACACACACCCACACCCACACACACAAAAAAGGAGACATCCCTACACATTCAGACGTCCAAGGACCACGGTCCACTACTACTCATTCAAAAATACTAGACACATCATCAACAACGAAAACAAAGTCTTTGTCCTTAAATGATTTCGTAAATACTAGACACATGTTTGAGAAAAAAAAACAAGGAAATTTATATAAATTTGACCAAGGAATGCATAGGTTTCAGTTAAGAGATGCCAAATTGAGAAAATCAATAGTAAAACTCACATCCAGTAAACTCGAAGGCATGCTAAAGCAATTATCACAAAAATACTAAAATGCATTTTTGTCAGTTAAACAAAGTATAGCTACTTTCATGTACAAAAGCATGATAGATGTGTCTATATATGCATATCTAAGTTCCGACTCTAATTGGAGGGGCTGCTCCCCTTAAGACTAGCTGTCAGGCAGGGAACTCCCAATCAATTCATTAAGTTTTATCCCAAGTATCAGTACCACAAAAATCAAATGATAAACCGAAAAACCTAAGGATTGATTGCGAGAAATCGATTCGTGACAAAGCAATGAAACTTCAAAATGAAGTAGAACCAAACAAGCCTTAATTTTAGGCGATATCGTTACAAAATCGAGTAAATCCCTAGAAATCAATGAACTTTGTAAGCTCAATATCCTGCCCTACAAAAATTATTAGCAAAAACAAAAGGTAAAAAATTTAGGGGAGTACCTGAATTATATTGACGATGAGACCGGAGAAGAAGAAGAGTAAACCCAACGGAACGATAACAGCTGCCGCTACAATCGCCATCGCTGCCAATCTCGGCCCAAATTACTGTACGGATTGCGTGTGTGTGTGTGTGTGTGTTTTAGAGAGAGAAAGGAAGAGTGAGAGGCGGAGAAACTTTTGATTTTAGAGTGAGAAAATGGAAAGAGTTGTACTGTACCGAGAGATCACGACTGGTTTATAAGGACGCCTCTAGGGAGAAATAGGTTAATTACAATGACCTCCCTTCATGTTTTCGTTAATTACAATGACCTCCCTTCATGTTTTCTATCTTTCTCAATTTTGAAAAGAATATTTAAATTATTGTCATTTATAGCCCTTAGAGGTTACTCCCTTCGGATTCGTCACATTTCAAGTTTCTCCTCATATTGGACATAGTAAAAGCCCGTGTCCAAGGACACGTTTTTTTTTTTTTAATTAATTTTTTATAAGAGCAAAATGGAAAAGGGACAACTTAGTGAGGGCAAAATGAAAAATTTGACTTATAGAACTGTTCATTGTATTGTTCACGGAGGGGTTGTCATTTATACTATAGATTCATGTAAAATATGAACATTGGATCGTGGATCGTCTGGCCGCTTTTATGGTATATTGTTGTGTCTAGCAAATTACATTGCTTACACAATTTGAACGATGCAATAACTTTATTTTCACAGTTTTATGATCCAAATTGAGTATTGACCCATAATCTAAATCCATACGAGCACTTAAGTCAACTAGCCCAACCACATGCACACATCTAAATTTAAATGTTCATGGAAGAAGTTAGTGTGTAAGGTGATATGCGCGGTTAATAGTCTTTAGTTTTTTACGCATCTATCCATCGTGGTTGGGTGTTGCAAATTGCAACAATCGATCTATGACAACATGAGAAATACACTATGAGAAGATCATGAAAGGTCTTTTGTGCTATCATAACCTACACCGAAATTGTGATTGAAATATTATATTGTCTATTATATCTTAAGAATTCACTATAAGAATCTCGATCATCAATACTCTCCGTACTGCTCAAAAAGGGCACAAATTTTCTTTTTGGGCGTCCCATTTTAAAATGGCACAACTCAAAAATGAAAATTTTTAGTATTTCTTTATTTGTGGAATCCACTTGTCATACTCTCACAATAAATATTACTAACTATTTTATATCCCACTTTCTCTTTCCTATATCACCTTTCACTCACAACATTTATTTCACTATACACTTTTTCTTTTTCCTACATCATGTTTCTTAATTTTCGTGCAAGTACACAAAAATGCCTTTCGAACTAGACAGAGGAGTATGCTATGTAGACTAATATGCTCTCGTATATAGACACGATTAGAATTTGTCATGACATCTTTGTTTGGTTATCTCCCTTTCAATGAAAATAAATTGAAGAATGGGGGTCAAAATTACATAACTATAAAACATCATGTTCAAAATGAAAACTTAAGTAAACTTGAAGGGGATTTGGTGGTCTTAATTCAAAACTGAGTACTAGTTTGAAAATAATAGGGGATCTGGCACTGTCCCCTATAAACGTCCTTCTCCGTCATTTTCAAGATCATAATAACTCTGTAATAAATTTTCGGAAAAATTTTAGGTACTCCGATTAGCAATTATTGCCGATTTTCCACGTGTAAATAGGTCTAATTTCTTTTAGAGACATTTAGCAAAAATTACTTTTAAAAGATGAATATTATAAAAAAAAAAAAAAAAAAAAAAAAAAAACAAACAAACAAACAAATTGAATATTACAAAAAATTACTTTTTATTTTCGTTTATTTATCAAATAAATGATAAATGCAAATAATAAAAAAAATAGAATGATTATTATGAGACAGTGTGAGTATTAATAGAAGCAAATTTAGAGGTGAGTATCGTTTTTCTATCTCTCTCAATTGTGATGATCTTCTATTGTAAAGGAACTCAAATAGTGGGTCATTTTGGAATTTCAATAAAAGAAAGGAGTTTTTAACATTAAATAATGTTATTTACAAAATAAAAATATGTAAGTAGTGATATTAAAAAAAAAAAAAAACTACTCCGTCCGTCCCAAAAGACTAAGAGTTCTACTTTCCTTTTTGGTACGTTCCAAGCTATGAGTCCTACTTTGCTTTATTCCCAAAATGGCAAATAATAAATAGTGTTTTGGACATTTATACTCTTTTCTTTTCATAGAACTACAAATAAATTAATACTTACTATATTACTTTTTATTCATTTGAATCATAAAAAGTGTTTTGGACAATTATATCCTCAACCCACTTGTCATTGTTCACTCATTTCTTAGTATTTCTTAATAAGCATGCAAACACTCGATAGAACTCTTGATCCGAAATGAAGGGAGTACTCTTTTTTTTCTTTTTTATTTTTTTATTTTTTTTATTTTCAATTAAAATAACTCATAAATTTATTTATCAGTTAGGGTCAGACTTTAAGAAGTTAGAAAATACTCCCTCCGTCTCACCTGAAGCGTCACTTTTTACCCAAAAGGGTGTCCCGTTTAAAGCGTCACCCTTTCCTAAAAAGGAAATATTTTATTAATATTCTATTACCAATCCACTATTCCCTCCACTAATTTTCTCTCCTCTACACTCACAACACTTTTTAAATTCACTATTTCCTCCACTAATTCTCTCTCCTATTTTCAAATTACACTCACAACATTTTTTCTTCCCACACTTTTCCTTAATTTGAGTGCCACCCCTAAAATGGCGACGCTTCTGCCGGGACGGAGTGAGTAACTAATAAAACTACAGAAGTGTCTGACACGATAAATGAGCTGCAGAGGTTAACCATAATTTGAGAAAAGGGAGATGAATTCTTCTTCAAATAAGGAGGGTACTAAAACCAGGTTGGTCAAAGATGGCGCCTACCAACGTTCTTCTATTCTACTATGGACGACAGCCCCGTCGTTTTTCCTCAACTCCCAGCTACTCGTATTTTTTTATTTTTTTAATTATACTCCTCCGTTAATGTAAGTTGATTATTTACCTTTTCGGCCCCATTTAAAAAGCCACTTTCCCAAAAAGGAAACCTTAAATCACTATTCTCTCAACTCATTTTCTCTCCTACTTTACTTTTACACTCACAACATTCTCTTTCTTACATCACCTCCCACTCATTCTCTCTCCTATTTAATTTTTCATACTCACAACATTTAAACTTTTTCTCTTTCCTACATCACATTTCTTATTTTGCGTGCCCGGCTAATTTAGTGACTCTTTCGCTGGGACGGAGGGAGTATCTGTTTCTTTATCAAATTCTTTTAATATATCTTCTTTTTATCTGATTTGATTTACGCTCATTGATCTCAAACAATTGTTTATATTCTTTGTGATTATAAATAATTGTTTGATAATCTCGTTCATATTTGTTTTGTAATTTTAGTAGGCAGACGCGGATTCAGAATTTTGAAACCGCGTGAGCTTATAGTCGGTGACTTAGGTAAAAAAAAACAAAATTCTGAGGTTTAGTAGGGATTTTTAATAAATGTCGTTTCTATGATTTTGTTTGGTTTTCACTCTATTTGTAAGAGTCTTTGATTCCCATCCTTTGTTTGAGGCTTTTGTTTTCTCTCCTTTGTTGGGTGGCTTTTGATTTTCCTCCTTCGTTAATGGCTTTGTGTATTAGTTTTGTGTTAGCTAATCTCAATCTACCACATGGCAAAAATAATAAATTGATTGTCGATTTGATTAATTTTTCTCCGGACAACAACGTATCTGATTTATGTTAGAACATGGATTAATAATATGTGTTATTTAATTTCATATGTTATAATCATTTAATAATGTTAAAGTATAGACCAAATATGTAGAATTCCATTAGGTGTAAGTACCATTAAATGATGGGCATAATGGTAACTTCTCACCGCCTTCTTTATGAAAGGGTGTAGTCCCTAAATGAAGTGCCCCTTCTCTATTTATATAAAGGCTATCCATCAGCCATTTAGAGACACTTATTCATTCACAAAATTCAGTCACAAATCTTCTCTTTATTCATCTAAGAAGATCAAGTGTGGGCACTATCATTTAGAAGATCTACTCTTCCCTACTTTGAAGATTATCTTCCTACTTTCTCATTTATTCAAGAACAAGATCAAGAACATAATCATGGAATCACAAGGTACACGCTTCCGTCTTCGTCTTCTTCTTCTTCTCATTCTTAATCTAGTTGTGAGTCGGTCCATGGTTAATGGATCGTTAATGTTCCAACAATTGGTATCAGAGCCTGCTCATATACTAGATTGAGTTTGAAATTATTATAGAGCCTTGTGCTTTAATTTATTTCATATTTGTAATCCTTGTGTGATTTCATTTGGTTTTGTTCTTGTTCATGATACTCATCTTGTCTAAGAGTATCATATTCATAACTTCATTCTATTTCTGATTTTTTGGTTTTACTCAAAAGGCTTTCAACCCTTAATGTAAGATTATCCCATTTTTTTGAACATAGCCACCATCCTTGGATGCGTTGTGAGTTTGTTCATATGCATAGCCACGCATTTTTTTAAATGTGTTGTGAGTATGCGGATCTACTTATTTTGGTTGAAAATTGAGTCACCATTAAATTAAGAATTTCATTCAATTTCTGAAAATAATGATAAAACCAAGAGGCACAATGGTTCATTGAAAATTGGGTGTTAAGTGCATTTGATATGATTTGCTGCTTAATTCTTTATTATGGGTTTTGTTTGCAAATTATAATCAGACTCTTGCTGTAAGGGTTATCATTTTTCTTTTTTTTTTTTTTGTTGTAGAATTACTCAATGTGATATCTCTGTTACTATTAGTATATCTTTTCGATGGTGTTCACATAAGCTTAAAGTCTGTCGACTTTATGTGTGAAGGGATGTGATTGTTTTAGCAATGAATGTACGTTCGAATGGAACTTAAAAATAATTTCATATGTTAGTATCTTGCTTGATTCAAGTATTGGAAATTTGGTTCAAATCTATTCATAAAAGGGTGTTTAAATGATGACTTTTCATGATTCTGGGTATTCAAGTACGAGTCGTGCTTTTTGGCACAAGTCGCACCCTTTTGGTCATTCGTGCCCTTTTGGTCATTTGTGATAATTTATTAATAAATTATAGTATCTGGACACCAGTCGCGCTTCGGTGGTTCTTAGAGTTATAAAACTTTAAGAATGGACGGGTAGAACGAAAAGATATTGTTTTTTATTAATAAATTTCGTTTGTTACTTTACCCTTTAAATTTTCTGAAATTGCCTTAAAGTCTTATGTGCCTTAAAGTATGATTAATTATATGCTTAAACAAATTTATTCATTGTTTAAATAATATTGTTGCCAAAGCAATTTACGTTATTTAAATACAAATTTGTTAAAGTGATGAATGTAAATATTGATATGTGATAACATGCTTGTTTCCCAAAGGAGACCTTGTTATTGACTAAGTATTTACATTCATGGGGTAATAATTGAACTAAACTTTTGGTCATTTTAAATGCTGTGAACCATCCCAAAGGAAGGCGGGTGTTTAAAATGAATTGTTTATATTCTTTATTACCGGGAAACAAGTACCTTAAACTTTAGGACATTTTCTATACTTGAACCGGCCCAAAGAAAGGCAAGTATTTAAAATGTATTGTTTAAGCTATTTGTTTACCCTAAGATAAATCAAATTGTGAGTCAATTCGCAATCCAAAGATTAGTCTTGATGTCATATTGATTATCTTTTATTTTGATGGAATTCATTTGATATAATTAATCATTGTGTAGTTTCTTATATATGTTTTGTTTCATTCTTGTTCTTCTCCTTCAGATTTGATTAATGCTTCATCCGTAACTATTGCTATAAATGATGTACCTTTGCTTACTGGGACTAAACTTAAAACTTGGAAAAATAATATAACGATGATCTTAGGCAATATGGACATCGATCACGCATTAGGGGAATCAAGTTCCGCTGCTCTCACTAAAGGAAATACCGTTATAGAACGGAAAAATGTTGAGCAATGGGAACGGTCCAACCACGTGAGTCTAATGATCATGGAAAATGCAGTTTCAAAGACATTTTTGGACAATGTCTCTGAGATCGAAAATGCTGAGATTTTTCTTGAATTCTTGTGGAAACTTGTTTCCATTCGATACAAGGGTGAAGAAAATCTTAGGGAGTACATTATTGAATTATTTCATCTTTCGATCAAACTAAAGGCACTTAAGTTAGAGATTTCGGAAGATTTGCTCGTGCACTTAGTTTTGATCTATCTTCCTCCTCAATTTGGTCCTTTTGAGGTAACCTATAAATGTCGAAAGTACAAGTGGAATATTAATGGATTACTTTCACATATGACATTAGAGGAAGATATGATGAAATATCTTAAATTAGAAAGTACTCACTCAGCATTTACTTCTTCTCGTGGGATTAAGAGAAGAGGAAAGGAAATTGCGGTTGCAAGTAAGAAGCATAAGGGATCATTTAAAGATCATAAAGTCAAGAAATGCTTCTTTTGCAAGGACCTTACTCGCATGAAGAACGGCTACCATAAGTATCATGAATGGCGAATTCAGGATGGTATGTCATTTGGTCTTGTTTGTACTAAGGCAAATTTGGTTTCAATTCCTTAATATACATAGTGGTTGTATTCGGTGTAACAACTCACATTAGTTCATGTATGCAGGGTTGCCTGATTTACCGAATCCCCAGTGAAGATGAGAAATACATCTATATGGAAGCTGGAAATCCGGTTGAAGTTATAGGCATAGGGACTTTTAGATTAATGATAAGTACTGGCTATTATTTTGTATTAAATAATACATTAATTGTACCATTTTTTTTGATGGAATTTAATAGCTATTACAATTTTGGACAAGGAAGGTTACTCTTGTTCTTTTGAGAATAATAAATGTGATTTTTATTTTAAATTCCAAATTTGTCGGTACTAGTACTTTGTCATATATCGATAATCTTAATTTACTTGACACAGTCAAGAAAATGAATGAGTCCCATAATAATGAAATCAAAACTAAAGGCACTAAGCAAAAGTTATCAAGTGAAAATTATTGTATTCTATGGCATAGGCATTTGGGTCATATCTTCAAAGGGAGAAATGATAAAGCTTATGTCGGAGAGAATTCTAAAACAATTTGATACTCCGGATAAAACTTTTGCATTAAGTGTTTTAAAGAATAAATTTACAAACATTAAAGGAAATAGGATCTTTGAGAGTATCAAACGTCTTGGAATTAATTCATATGGACATTTGTGGACCATTCATTAATCCTTCATGGAATGGTCAACAATATTTCATTACGTTCATGGATGATTACTCTCGTTATGGATACATTATTTTCTTCATGTAAAAGTTTCAATCATTGGACGTTTTCAAGTCTTTTAAGGCATAAGAAAGACTATTAAGAACGTTAAATCCGATCATGGTAGTGAAAACTACGGATGGTATAACGTATTGGGTGAATAACGTCCGGGTCCTTTATACTCGCTATTTTTGAAGAGTGTAGGATTGTCCCTCACTACACCATGCCGGGTAAACCTAGCATAGTATATTGGAGAGACATAAATCCTTAAGGATATGGTAAGAAGTATGTTTTTTTTTTGTACTTCTTTACCTCACTCATTATGGGCGAAGCATTAAAAACCGCAGCTTATATTCTCAATAGAGCACCTTCAAAAGCTATCGACAAAACCCCTTATGAGTTATGGACGAATAAGAAACCGTCCTTAAATCATCTTCATTTATGGGGGTGTCCAGCAGATGCTAGACCTTATAAGGTCTAATGAGGGCAAACTGGACCTAAATACTGTTAGTAGCTATTTTGTAGGGTATGCCGAGAGATCTAGGGGATAAAAATTTTATGACCCGAAAACTAGAACATTTTTTTCGAGACTGACAATGTTAGGTTCCTTGAGGATGTTGAATTTAGTGGGAGAAATAGTAATGATTTTGAATTTGAAGAGTTAGAGGAACCACTCTTTATTCCTCAAACTTTAGTTCCTGTTGGAAATCAAGTAATTGTACCTGAAATTCAACAAAGAACATACAATTTAAAATAGAGACTCCCGTAAATAACGGACAACATGAAAATGTTGGACATAATGAAATTCAACAACCTCAAAATGAGGATGAACCGGTGCCCTTAAGGAGATCTACTAGAGAAAGAAGAAGTGTTATTTCGGATATTTATGATATGTATCTTGCGGAGAATTAGGACACCTTAGGTTTAGTGGGAGATGATCTAATCACCTTCCATGAAACCATTAATAGTCCTAATTCTCATAAGTGGATCAATGCCATCAATGAGGAGTTAAAATTAATGAAAGACAATGACATTTGGGATCTTGTCCCATTACCTGAAGGTGTAAAACCTATTGGTTATAAATTGATATTTAAAACCAAAAGGGATTAGCAAGGTAATATGGGAAGATATAAGGCACGTCTTGTTACTAAATGATTTACTCAAAAGGAAGGCATTGATTATAAAGAAACATTTTTTCTGATATCTTCTAAAACCTCTCTTATGATCATTATGGCATTAGTGGCACATTATGATCTTAAGCTTCATCAAATGGATGTTAAGACAACTTTTCTCAATGGCAACATTGAGGAAACTATCTATATGAAGAAACCAGAAATGGTGACTAATTCGGATCAAACTAGTCAACTGGTTTGTAAACTTAAGAAATCCATTTATGGGCTTAAGCAAGCATCTCGTCAATGGTACTTAAAATTTAACCAAGTTATTCTTTCATTTGGCTTTGAAATGAATCTTGGTGAAGATTGTGTGTACCATAAGTTCAGTGGGAGTAGATTTATTATTTTGGTCTTATATGTGGATGATATTTTTCTTGCTAGTAATGATAAGGACCTTCTAAAAGAAACTAAGAAATTTCTCAAACAAATTTGAGATGAAAGATCTTGGTAAGGCATCTTTTGTATTGGGAATCCAAATTCATCGTGATCATTCACGCAGGTATTTTGGGATTATCACAAAAGAGCTATATAGAGAAGGTATTACAAAGGTTTAGCATGAAAAATTGTAAAACCACATGACACCCCTATCTCTAAGGGAGATAAATTCACTAAAGCAATGTCCTAAAATTAATTTTGAATCCAAGTATATGGAAAATATCCCTTATGCACCGGCAAAGTAGGAAGCTTAATGTATGGCGCAAGTCCGTACTGCATACAAACCTTGCATTTATTATTGGGATGCTTGGTCAATACCAAAGCAATTCGGAAAGAAGAACATTAAGTCGCATCCAAAAGAATGATGAAGTACCTATAAAACATTAAACTACATGCTTATGTATATAAAATCGGATCATTTTGAGATCATTAAGTATTCCGATTATGTTTTAGTGGATGAAAAGATGTCGAAAGACATCATATGGTTATGTCTCTTGTTGAAGAGAAATAAGTATAAAATGAACAAATAGATATACAACTTATAGGATCAAACTCCATGTTATTGGATCCATTTTGTATAGTGTAATCTCTTTTGATATTTCACGAGCATACTGCTCATATGGGTGAAACGACTTTTGATAATGCTTAAATCAAGGGAGTTTGTGTTGTTATCTATTTCTTTGTGTTGTTATTATTTATATTGATCTCATTTGGTTAAGTAGGACTAGTTGGAGAATGTATATATGCGTTCTTCATATATATTCATTAATATTCCATGCTACATATCTATACTTAATCTATGTCGTTTAGTTGGATATATATATGTGATTAATGTGGGTTTAGTTGCGAATCAATTACAACGACTGCCCCTTTAGTCCCTATACTTATAAGACTAATGGACGGGATTGTGTTGGATGACAATAAACGTGCACATAAGGGTCAGCTTGCTCATGTTATAAATGATTAAGGAATTTATTTAGTAAAAGATACATATTAATATTAATCCAAGTGGGAGATTGTTAGAACATGGATTAATAATATGTGTTATTTAATTCCATATGTTATAATCATTTAATAATGTTAAAGTATAGACCAAATATGTAGAATTCCATTAGGTGTAAGTACCATTAAATGATGGGCATAATGGTAACTTCTCACCGCCTTCTTTATGAAAGGGTGTAGTCCCTAAATGAAGTGTCCCTTCTCTATTTATATAAAGGCTATCCATCAGCCATTTAGAGACACTTATTCATTCACAAAATTCAGTCACAAATCTTCTCTTTATTCACTAAGAAGATCAAGTGTGGGCACTATCATTTAGAAGATCTACTCTTCCCTACTTTGAAGATTATCTTCCTACTTTCTCATTTATTCAAGAACAAGATCAAGAGCATAATCATGGAATCACAAGGTACACGCTTCCGTCTTCGTCTTCTTCTTCTTCTCATTCTTAATCTAGTTGTGAGTCGGTCCATGGTTAATGGATCGTTAATGTTCCAACAATTTATGTTTGGAATGAAGGTATTCAACTGATATTTCGATCAATTTCGAGCATATGTGGAACCATATGTTATCTATTTGGAAGCGTCGCAAAAGTATGTTTATGAAAGCTATGATGGAGTGATTCTAATTAGAGATGTTTAACTAACTTAGGCAACCTCATTCAAACATACAGAGTTGTGTTTCGTATTCAAAAATCATTTCTCGACAAGTTTAGTTGATCATAGAGTCAATGCTTTTGTCAATTGTATTTCTTGAGCTTTTTTTACGTTTGTAACGTTTGTAAGTCTCACTGTTTGGATTGAGTATTTGGTGTTTGTAGATAGCCTACTCCTTGTACTCCTTGTCAAATGCATGCTAATAAAATATAGTATTCGTTTGCTTCAAACAAATCAAAATTTATTTTAAAATATGCAAAAATATTTTCGTAAATCGAACTTATTAACACATGGCATTTGCTAACATATATAATGACACTTTTAAGCTTACACGCTAACATTTTTAAACACTAATGTTGACACTTATTAACATACAAATTGTCGATTCTGAACACACTTCGACAGATTGATACTTTCTAAACACACGTACCAACACTTTTAAATACTAACACTGAACCTTATTAAAACTAACACCGACTCTCTTAAATACTAACATTGACACTTTGAAAACACCAACCTTGATACCCACAAACACATTACACGGATACACCGACACTCATTAACACATAGCATCATGACTCAATAACATTGGCATAAACACTCAATAACATACGTTGGGACTAATAACATAAATACTTGACACTTATATCACTAGCATCGACACTAATAAATACTAAAACGGACACTTGTTTAGAAAAACCTTTGAAATTTCGCCATTGAATGAAAGTTGTTATGCATAGTTAGAACTTAGAAACAATGCTACTAAAGGCCCTTTTTCTTTGCCTCATCCTTTGTGCATTTGTAAGCTTTAGATAGTGTTGTCATTGTCTCCTTATATGCAACAATGTCGTCGTATCTAGAATTTAGAGTAAGGGTGTGAAAAAAAAAATTATAGGGCGTAAACTGTAATTTTTGAAAGAAGATGGATGCAAAGTGTAAATATGTGAAAGTTAGATAAAACTTTTTTATCTAACTTTTACATATTTATACTTTACATCTCTCTTTTTTTGAAAATTACAGTTTGCACCATATATATATATATATATATATATATATATATATATATATATATATATATATATATATATATATATATATATATATAAATACTCAATAATTTTTTTTCAGAATGTCAGGTGCGTCATTTGCACTTCTTGGCGATGAAGTGCATCCACCCCTGCTTATATGTGGTTTATGTGGGGTATAATCATGCTTCATGATTTGATATATGTTCAATATATACGAAAATAATCGTGAAAAAAAAATCGAGGGATCGATGGGATTACACGGATACACCGACACTCATTAACACATAGCATCATGACTCAATAACATTGGCATAAACACTCAATAACATATGTTGGGACTAATAACATAAATACTTGACACTTATATCACTAGCATCGACACTAATAAATACTAAAACGGACACTTGTTTAGAAAAACCTTTGAAATTTCGCCATTGAATGAAAGTTGTTATGCATAGTTAGAACTTGGAAACAATGCTACTAAAGGCCCTTTTTCTTTGCCTCATCCTTTGTGCATTTGTAAGCTTTAGATAGTGTTGTCATTGTCTCCTTATATGCAACAATGTCGTCGTATCTAGAATTTAGAGTAAGGGTGTGAAAAAAAAAATTATAGGGCGTAAACTGTAATTTTTGAAAGAAGATGGATGCAAAGTGTAAATATGTGAAAGTTAGATAAAACTTTTTTATTTAACTTTTACATATTTACACTTTACATCTCTCTTTTTTTAAAAATTACAGTTTGCACCCTATATATATATATATATATATATATATATATATATATATATATATATATATATATATATATACTCAATAATTTTTTTTCAGAATGTCAGGTGCGTCATTTGCACTTCCTGGCGATGAAGTGCATCCACCCCTGCTTATATGTGGTTTATGTGGGGTATAATCATGCTTCATGATTTGATATATGTTCAATATATACGAAAATAATCGTGAAAAAAAAATCGAGGGATCGATGGGATTTTGTTGGGAAGGTATGATCGGTCGATACATCGTGCAGTTGATCGATATTCTTTAGGTGACAAAGAATTAGAGTTTGAGTGGTTATAGAAAGAAAAAAAAATCATTTTTTCAATTAATTATGAAAAAGAAAATTTTCATAATATCTACTAGGTAGGTCTTTGGTGCAACAAAAATACTATGGTTGATGAAGTCAACAAGTCACCACACCAAATATCCAGTTTTTTGTATCTTTCCCCTTTGTGGGTTGGTTTGCACCTAACAAGAAAATAAGCCATCTCATTTTTTTTCTGACTTTTATTATTATTATTAATAATAATAATTATTATTATAATAATAATAATAATATCCTCCATCTCAAATAAATAATGATGATTTTTTTAAAAAAAAATATGCTTTATTTATTTGTATAGTGATTATTAAGTGATAAAATTATCTAAAATTATTATTTTATATATAAATGCGATGATTAGATTGAATATAGAGATTTATAAAATTAATTAAATAAATTGTTTTTCCAAATCAAATATCCTCATTTTGTTTGCCTGCCGGCTTATAATTCTTTATACTCCCTCCGTCTCAATAAGTGCTTCACCCTTTTGGGTGGGCACGCAAATTATGAAATTGGGACACAAATTATGAAAATGGGAGGGAAAAAAAATGTTGTGAGTGTAATTTGAAAATAGGAGAGAGAATTAGTGGAGGAAATAGTAAATTATAATGATGTTGTGAGTATTAAAATAATATAGGAGAGAGAATGAGTGGAGGAAATAGTAAAAATTCTTTGCCAAAAAAGGAAAGGTGAAGCTTCTAACGGAACGCCCTTTTGAATAATTAGTGAAACTTTTATTGGGGCGGAGGGAGTATTAATCTTCATATTTAAATTATGAAGATTAATATTCCCTCCGTCTCAATAAAAGCTTTTATTGGGACGGAGGGAGTATTATTATTATTATTATAATAATAATAATAATAATAATAATATTAAGCTTCTAACGGGACGCCCTTTTATTGAGACGGAGGGAGTATTAAGCTTTTATTGGGACGGAGGGAGTAATAATTCAGCCCAAATTGAAAACTAAATGTTTTTTTTTTGTCCAAATCAAATGAAACTTATATCAATTTGTAGGAAAAAAAATGATGAATTTTGGTGAATTTTTCTTTTCATTTTTAAATCATTTATTATGAGATAATTGAGTTTAAATAATTGGGTGAAAAAGTGATAAAGTCAAGACCAATAAGGTCTTGACATGTGGCAACTTAAAAAAAAAAAAAAAAAAAAAACTCGTTTTCATCTTCCCATTGCACTCACAGCTAGCTTAACCCCATTTCATTCAGCCTTTCAACCCACCATTGTGGGTAGTCTAAGGAGTAGTAAATTTGGCCCAATAGGTCAGCCAAACTGACCGCGCATCACATCACGGGCTTGGCCCAATAGGAATATAGAGATTTTATAAAATTAATTAAATAAAAATTGACTATTTTAGACAATCTTACTTAGACTTAGTACAATGGGAGGATGAAACTGTGAATGAAATTCATTTCAACTAGATTAAACACTGCAATGGAGGTATGAAAGTTGGCTGACTTAATAGGCCGGTTGAAATCTTTCATCCGGGATGAAAGTGATTTTCTGTTTTTTTTTTTTTTTTTTTTATTATTCAACACGTGTCATCGTTTAATTGGTCCATTGGATTTTCGAAAAAAAAATTTTATCCCAAATCTTTGAGCTGAATTATCACCTAGTAAATTAATTTTTTTTTAATTTTTTTTTTCACCAAAATTCATCATTTTTTTTTCCCTACAAATTGATAAAAGTTTCATTTGATTTGGACACAAAAAAAAAAACACTTAGTTTTTAATTTGGGCTGAATTATTACCTAGTAAATTAATTTTTTTTTAATTTTTTTTTTCACCAAAATTCATCATTTTTTTTTCCCTACAAATTGATATAAGTTTCATTTGATTTGGACACAAAAAAAAACACTTAGTTTTCAATTTGGGCTGAATTATTACCTAGTAAATTAATTTTTTTTTTAATTTTTTTTTTCACCAAAATTCATCATTTTTTTTCCCTACAAATCGATATAAGTTTCATTTGATTTGGACACAAAAAAAAACACTTAGTTTTCAATTTGGGCTGAATTATTACCTAGTAAATTATAATTTTTTTTAATTTTATTTTTCACCAAAATTCATCATTTTTTTCCCTACAAATTGATATAAGTTTCATTTGATTTGGACACAAAAAAAAAAAAACACTCATTTCTCAATTATCCTTCTTCATTTTAGCATTTATTTAAAAAAATCATTATATTTTTTTTACCTATAAATTGATGCAATATTTTTTTAATTAAGTGTGAAATATTTTTTTAATTATAAATAATAATAATAATTATTATTATTTTACTAATCATAAAAATAAAGAATATAAATGAAATAAAATAAAAGTAGTGGGGTATAGAATGATGAGTTGGAGGGAGTTGAAATTTAATTTAAGTTAGCCATTGGAGTGGGGGTAAATGAAATGGGTAGATGAAATATTAGGTGGATGAGAAAAAGTGTAAAAAGTGTTAAATGAAATGAGAAAGTGGGTTGAAACCATTGTGGGTAGTCTTACTTGTCACTGTCAGTTGTTAAAAGACGGACTGATAAATTAATCTTCTTATTTTCTTTTATCATTACTATATAAACTAGTGTATCACTCGTGCGATGCACAACGATTTATAAAATTTTATAGTTAAGAATGAAAAAAGAATTAAAAAAAATAAGTAAATAAAGAAACAACAGTACAAATTAAATTGATTGATATACATTTGTAAACAATACTTAAGAAATTTCATAGTATTGATCTTCATTGAGACAACACATACGCACACACTCATATATGTTTTAAGAAAGAAATTATTAAAAAGTGATAGAAGATATGAATTACACATTTTGAAAAATTTCCTAAATACCACATTCGTAGTACAATTGTTGGTTAAACTGTCTTCTTCAAAATTAGATATCCAAATATGAAGTCTATTTGGATGGGTGACTCTTAATAAAGCAAATAAAGTTGACCATAACAAAAAACATGATTCTTTAAAAGGATTTAACTGTAGATAGAAATTGTCCCAGACTTTTGTTTATAGACATGACATAAATCAAGAGAAATTGACGACGTTCAAACTTGAAAGAAATTCTAGTATTTGATGGAGTGAGCGATATTCGAGGGGCCCTTTTTCCGGTTTAAATGTATTTAAAATCCACACAATAGCTTCCTCCAAAAAAAATTACCTAACAAATTTTGAAAAAGATTACTTCCAAGTCATTATCGAAACATTAAATACTTTTTTTCCTTCTTTATATATAAATATATAGAGAGAGTTCAATGCTAGAAGCACAAAATAAAGTCACAAAATCCTATTCACAAAATGAGGTGGCAATATTTTATTAGTTGTATCGATAGTAGACCGGCTACATTTTAACTAAAAACACCAATAAAATCATTACAGCTAGGATTTTGGAGCAAGATTTTGTGACTATTTTGTTTATTTAGTATCTCAAAATATGTATGTATATATTATGAAACTGCTACATTTCAGATTTTCATCGATAACATTTCTTCTTAGTAAGTGTTAATTTTCAAGCGACGAACAACTTAAATTTTTTGTTTCTGCAAATATGATTTTACAAAAAAAAAATCAAATTCATATCATGATGCTACTACTTCGATTCGTCTCGTCGAGACGAACACAACAGTGTTTTCAAATTTTGTTCTACTTCAAAATCTCAAGTTATTTCATTTTAAAGTTGTTGAAAGTTTTTTTTTAAAAAAAACATACACGTGACAGACTTTGAACGCGCGGGTTAAGACTTGGCGTGGCGGACTTGAGCGGATGGGTTGGACAACCCGTTTTACGGCTGTCTCTCCCAAGTTTTTGCCATAAAAAAGTAGTTAGTTACGTAGTTTAATAACAAATCATTTCTCATAATATTTTTTCTGAATAGATGTTTATTAAATCAAGAAAAAATAAACATTAATTTAAGACAAAATAAATATATCTTTGCCATCTCTTTTATATATTTCTATTTCCTAAGTAATATTTTCTTTAATTATAATCTGTAAACTGAAATAATAAATTATTTATTAAAAATTACTAATGAAAATATAATAAATATAAATTAATCAATGGGATTTCACAATAAAAAATTTTTAAACAGGATTGAAATAATATGAAATAATTGAATTTTTTTTTTCTGAAAAACCGAAATTGAAATTAATGAGTACTTAGAAATTTCTCTCTATTGTTTCATGACTTCTAAAAGCTCAAAAATGGTGGTATATGTCACTTTCTCTATTTTTATATTTCCACCTATCTTTAAACAAAAAAAAAATAAAAAAATCAAACAATCACTCATATTTTCTCAAAAGTCTATTCCTAAAATATACTTAATTCTCTAGTTTTTTGTAATAAAACGATTTTTGATAAAATAAAATATTAAATATATGGTATATGATTTAAAACATGAAAGTTTAAAACATTCCAATTATAAGATGCTCTAAAAATAAAAATGTGATGGAAATATTAAATAAATAAATAAATAAAACTGGAAGTAAAATGAGTTAAAATATTCTAATTATAAGTGCATGCAAATTAAACACGTATCCCCAAAACATCAAGTGTCTTTGCCCCTCTTCTAAATTAAATTGTGCAAAGCTTCCTAAAGAAACCAATAATTTTCAAAGAGTAATCATAGAAATTCTAGAAGACTTAGATGATTACAAAAATACCCTTAATGAAATATTGTAAGGACAATTTTGCCATTTGATAGCGACATTTTTTAGCGGGAAAGCCCACTTTCTTGCTTTTAATATACTCCCTCCGTCCCACAACAAGTGACACAGTTACTGTTTCGCACGGGAATTAAGGAAAAAGTGAAAAGGTTGATATGTTGTGAGTGTAGATAGTTGAGTAGGAGAGAGAATGAGTGGAGAGAATAGTAAATTATAATGGTGTTGTGAATATTAAAATAATGTAGGAGAGAGAATGAGTGGAGGGAATAGTAAATATTCTTTGCCATTTTAGGAAGTGTGACTTATTAGTGGGACGCCCAAAATGGCAAAGTGTGTCACTTGTTGTGGGACGGAGGGAGTAGTATAGAGTATAGATAAATTAAACAATTATTTTAGGTTTATTTAATTATTTTAATGAAAATATAAACCATGTTATTAATGGTACTAGTAGCAAACTCGTGCGATGCACGGCGATTTTATGTTGCCAAAATTGACATAAACATTGAAAGGAAGTACAAAAACCTGAATATCAATTATACATTTTGAAACACTTCCTTAAACACAACGTTTGTAGTGACTCTAGTACATGATGACTCGTCAGTGTTATTTGTGGGTATTGAGATATAAAGACATTTTGGATTAGTTACTCTCGATAGCGCAACATAAAGTTGTCCATGACTGAAAACTGGTTTCTTCAAAAGCACTCCCACTGTTTGTAACGATTGGCCCTGCCTCTTATTGATTGACATTGCATACGATACCATGATTGGGAACTGACGACGTTCAAATCTGAAGGGAATTCTGGAGTCAGATGGAGTTAATGACATTCTCGGAATTAGAACTCTACTGCCACTGTGCTTATTGGATAAAACTTCCCCCTCAAGTACATGATTTCCTAATCGCGTAATAATCAACCTGGTGCCATTACATAAACCGAGGGACGGATCAATATTACGCAGCAGCATGACAGGAACCCCAACCTTTAAACATAATGCGTGCTTCGGAAGATCGGATGAGGAAATACTGTTTAAAAACTCTGGTGTATGCATGTCATTCATGAAATCATGTGATTGATCTGCACGACTTGGCAAGTCAGAACTCAAATACATTATTCCATCATTTTTATTGATGGAAACCATATACTCATTTACCGAATCAACGAAGTCCAATGTTGGGGCCAAAATAGCTCTTCCATCGAAATAAGTTTTTTCCAATTCAGAACATTGAAATTCCGGGTATACTTTACGTACCATATCTGCAATAGGGTCATCCAATGTTTCAAGCAAATACTTCTCTGGAATTTCAACTTCCACCACACCGTCGTTAGGTTCATTAATCGTTCCGTCTCCGATCCTGGCTATCCACTCAGCATATTCCCTAAGCTCCTCAGAGCTTGACATTGAATCGGTATTTTGTAACCTCATATTCTGAGTTAACCTCAGAACGGTGCAGTAAGACCACAGATAAGAAGAATTGATTGTCGCGTGCACGATGTCTTGGCGACTCCCTTTTGGAATAACTGGTAGGATTTGTCGAAAATCTCCTCCAAATACAACCGTCTTCCCACCGAACGGAAGTTCATGTCTTCTTCCACCTTGATTTTTCAATATATCTCTCATACTACGATCTAACGCTTCGAAACAATGTCGATGCATCATTGGAGCTTCATCCCAAATGATAAGCTTGCATTTCGAAATCAATTCCGCCAATGGACTGCCTTGTTTTATGTTGCACACAGAATCTTCGGTGATGTTAAAGGGAATCGAGAACCTAGAATGAGCTGTGCGTCCTCCGGGTAACAAAAGGGATGCAATACCACTGGATGCAACATTTAGAACAATATGACCACTTGAACGAAGAGTAGCAGAAATAGTCCTCCATATGTAAGTCTTCCCTGTTCCCCCATAGCCATACACGAAGAAAAGTTTACCAATTGATGATGTAGCTGCTTCTAAAATTTGCTCATAGGCAGAACGTTGCTCCAAATTTAATTTCTCAATCAGTAACTCATGTTCTGCAACCAAACTTTCCCGGTTATAATTCAATTCATCAAAGATCAGACGGTTGCACGTATTCTCATAAAATTCTTCACCAGGATACGATAACGAAGCGAACTCCTTCAAACTTCTTCCCTGAAGGCGAATAATTTTCTCGATCTCAGACAGAGCAAAATTCTGTACTTGTGAATCCGTCAATTGCAAATCTTCACAAAAAAATTAAACTTGTCAGATTTATGAAATACTTTGATACTATTAGTTAGTGACATGTTTCCAATATATAGAGAAATTTGTAATATTAAAAGTAGCTTACTTGGATGGTTCAACAAAGTCCGACGTTTATGTAGAATGTCTTCCGACAGATATGACCAACATGCATCCCATACCACTTCAGGACGACTCATTGACGCAGAAATCAAGAGAGTGGCAAACAGTGTCCTCAAAGAGTGTCCAGTGGCAAAGAAGCTAGCCTCAATAATACCATCTATGTACTCTTTATCATCATTCAACAATCCCAACGCATAACATGCTTCGCGATAAGATCCATATTGAACTCCATCTACACTGCGCAAGTCTGCATAACATGTTGCACCGCGAACTTTATTTAACAGGCACCGCAAATAATAAACATCTCCACTTCCCGGTGGAACATAATATATTCGACCAATAGCAAAACCCTGTTTTCTGGGAAACCATTCTCGACAATTTGATTTCCAAACAAACTTTGTGGGATATTCTGGATACGTAAGACTTCGACCTTCAGGGTATTTCTTATTTGCATCCATCCATGCCAAAAACATACTATGCGCAGCTGACTCCCTGCTCACAATTGACTGAATATTATCTGAATCTGAGAATACTACACTCTGTTCATTGGGCAGATGAAAACTCAATCTCTCGACTGCAGGTTCCTTATGTTGAATTTCAAATCCAAAAATTCGCCAAACAACCTCACACGACGACACGTACCGACAGTCGTAGTATAAGTTTATTTCATCGACATTTCTCCCATCGGAATTCCCATTTGTTGCCGTCTGGCAGAATGTGGTCGTCACACGATCATTCCCTTTATTGATATACTTGAATAAATATTTAATTGCCCGAGACTGATTGCACCACTCCACATTCAAATGCGCACCGTAGGTCACTAACAGGTAACGATTATGGGGTACAACATACCTGTTATCCAAAAGAACACCATTTTTCCGTATAACTCGACCATTATCTCGTCGCCTGTAAGTAGCATATCCATCGTCGTCAATGGATGTGAGCTCGCAAAATTTCTTTGGGTAATGCTTGGAACATCGACCGTTAACCATGCACGGAGAACTCAGACAATCACCACCACATGGACCGTGAACCATCAAATCCTTAACAGCTTCGTGATACACGGGTTCAACCTTTTCATCCGGTATCTCAGTCGAAATTATAGAGTCAATTTCTTCTGGAGTGCGACGCTTAAATTCACTTGAAAGGAATAGTAGAATATGTCCATGCGGCAAACCTCGTTTTTGAAACTCGATCGTGTATATCACTACAATAAATCAAAATAATTTGTTATTTAACCTTGAATATGGTCGAAGAAAATGTAAATAGTCATATAACTGGGAGAAGACTATAAAATCAGAATTACAAATGGGAAGGGTGATATATTATGTGCAGGAATGACATCATAACAACAATTTCACACACTCCTCGAATGTTTTTTCATTCGAGTATGACATTAAAAAAACAGTGCGAAGGAAAAAGTATTTATGATAAATTGAGGAATTATTCCCCTTCCTACATCCTGTTATGCAGAATCTGTAATGTACCTTTATGAGTGGAAATTGAAATGGAGGCTACAAATCAAGTTTCGGGAATATGAGTAGATGTACTAATAGGCATGTAAAACGCATACATATACATATATAAGGCAAGCATACGAAATAACCTTATCTGAGGTTATTTAGGAAAATGAATGCTTGATAAAATTAGAGAAATTACCTGCTCGCACGTCTCCGAATATTTTGTTCTTACGTATGTCAGTAATCATCGCCTCAATTTTGGCTTTAAAAATTCTGCATACAATGTCTGGTCTATCTTCCGGTTTCAAGTCACGCTCCTCAAGGAATCTAGTTATTTCTGGCCACTTGGGATTACATGTAAGTGTGAGGAACAAATCAGGGTAACCAACCCATTTGCATATCGTCATAGCGTCCTGATAATTTTGGACCATATACCGTGCCCCACCCGTAAAAGATGAAGGCAATATGATTCGTTTCCCATGGCTCGAAGCATCAGTATCTCCCCTCAAAAAAGCATCTTATAAACCTTTATACATCTCGCATCTAAGTTGTTTCTGATTCAATCGAATGTAAGTCAGACGCGAAGATTCTATCATGGTGTAGGCATCTACGACGAATTGTTGGAGTAGGCGACCCGAGAACAAAATGGTCCTTGGTTCAAATTCTCGTTCATGTAATCGAAAAGAAAAATATTCTCTCATGCTGATTTTTTTACGTCCACCACCGTCACCCCTTCTATTAGAGAGAGGAATATCTTCTCGATAGCCATCCTCACCATACGGAAATAGTAGTGGATATTGCAGTCCCAAATAAGCCGAGTTCAATTGATTAATCCTCTTTAGCTGTCCAGATTGAGTCTCGACCAAAATATCTCTCTCACCGAGACAGTCTTCTACATCTCCAACAATCAATACAGCTACTTCGGAAGCAGAAGGCAAATTGTATGTTCGCCCTTCTCCGCCGCGTTTGCCGATCAGCTTGAGCTTAACATTTGTAACGCCTTCGAGCATCAACTTATCCTTAGCCATTCGAAAAGATTTAACCAGAACGTTCTCTCTATCAAGCATATCCTTCAAAGCCGAAATTATGGAATCATGTAGATCCCCAACCGTTGAATCTCGCCTTTAGCATTGTGGACTTAGTTATTAGAAGAACAAACCAAACAAAGAACTAAAATTATTAAGTTACCTTACAGACGACATGCGATTTGAGATCTCGTTATCTGTGTCGTATATGTATAACTGTGCAAATTTTGGGCATTCACCTTCAACCGACAATAAACTTCCAATTAAGTGATAGTTTTGCCCATGCAATTTGAAAACAGGCGGTGAATTTCCTTGGTTGATGCGATGATCAATTTTCCCTCCCATCGATGTAAAGCTAAACATATTGTTGTAGGATCATATGTTCTTTCGGTAATGTTTACTTCTTTTCGAGGAATCGAACAATAAATGTTGTAGAACGTCAGGAGCTGCTTTTAGGAATGTGAAATTACCCGGATCCGAGCAGGCCTCGCGGCCCCGGCATCTGGCATCTTTCGCGTTGGAGGTGTCTCGCCGTTTGTTTTCGCATTTGTAGAGTCGCCACGCCGTTTTTATTAAGCCCAAAACATTGAAAAAGGGCATCAGTTTAAAGATAATTTTAAACTGTTTTTGTGTGATGAGATTTTGAGTTCGGAGGTCAGATGACTCCCGGAAGAGAATATTAGAATATTAGAGCTCACCCGAGTAGCCTCGTAAACGAGTCTTTCTGATACCCCTAATATCCTTTAAATGTTGTGTGTGTGTGTGTGCTTTTAAAAATGCATGTCAGATCGGATGTCTACATTGTATGCTATGTATGGAAATGTATTGAAATAGTGTAGGAAGGAAGCCTTACCAATGTTGGTTCGTGTCTGCCTCTTCCGCCGGGGAATAGTGTTTGAGGTCGGGTAGCGTTCCGCACGGATCGGGATTGCGGAGATGCCGATTGTCCGCGGACGCAGTTTCGGCGTGAGTTGAGGTTGGGCTGCGTTCGGGCGCAGGTTCGGCGTGCGTGGGGATCGTCGGGATCGCTCCCGGGCGGAGGTTCGGCGTGCGTTGTGGTGGCGGGAGTCACTCGGGGCGAGATTTCGGCGTGGTTTGGGATCGTCGGTTTGACTCGGAAAGAGCCGGACACCGTGGAAAGACTGTGCAAGGCCTCGGAGTACCACGAGGGGCCTCAGAGTACCTCGAGAGTGCCTCGGGGCAGCGGGAGCGTCTCGGGAGCGCTCGGGAGGCTTCGGAGCACCACAAGGGAGCTCTAAGGCCTCGGAAGGATCCGAAAGGGGCCGGGAGTGCCTCAAGAGGACTTAGAGGGGAGCCAGAAGGCTAAGGGAGGAAGAGAGAAGAGGGAGGTGTGTGAAAAATGAGAGGGGGAGGCCTCTATTTATAGGGTCCAGAAAATGGCTAGTTGTGTCGCACGACACAATAAGCCATTACCAGTTTTTTGGTTTTCCTGGATTTAGGGGAATCTGTAATGATTAAGAATATTCTGTAATAATTACAGATTCTGGCTAGTTTTGTCGCACGACACAATAAGCCATTACCAGTTTTTTGGTTTTCCTGGATTTAGGGGAATCTGTAATAATTAAGAATATTCTGTAATCATTATGTCTCTTGGCAGAGTATGTCGCACGACATAAGCAGCCATTACCAGTTTTTTGGTCTTGGCAAGCTAGTTCTCGTCGAGAGCTTTCCAACCATATATGGCACGTCTCAATCGGAGTTCGTATGAAGGAGTTATGATCTCCGGAAGTTTGCCTCTGGTTTTGTCGTATGCTGGGATAGAAAGCGATCCAGATTGGGGTACTTACAGAAGCCCCTCGGCGACGTCACTTATGAAGGAAGTGGGGTCGTCGATAAGATAAGGGTCCTGATCTGGATCGCGTGCTGAGAGAGGAGGTGACCGTGTAGGTCAGTGTGAGGACGTGGTGGTGTCCTATTGTGTGACCGTTTAGGTCAGTAGGCTGGACCCTGTGATAGGATTCCTACGTATCCCTGGCGAGAATCAAGCCTGGTCGTAGTTCGGGTGTGGGGTGAGTGTTTTGTGAATGCGGGCGTGGTGGTGCCCTGAAGTGTGGTGACCGCCGAGGTCAGTGGTAAGGACATGGTGGTGCCTTGAAGTGTTGTGTGACCGCCGAGGTCAGTGGTAAGGACGTGGTGGTGTCCTAAGATGTGGTGACCGCCGAGGTCAATTGTGAGGACGTGGTGGTGTCCTGGGGTGGAAATTTTACGATTTTCCTAATCGGGTGGTTTAAGGCCTTCCGGGCCGGAGATAGAGTGAGGACTTGAATCGTCTTCTGATTGCGGTTGGTGCCACGCTGGAGGACTTTGAATCGTCATCCGCGGCGGTTGGTGCCATCTTTGGAGGACTTTGAATCGTCTTACGGCGGCGGTTGGTGCCACGGCCCGAGGACTTTGAATCGTCATCTGGCGGCGGTTGGTGCCACGCTGGAGGACTTTGAATCGTCTTCTGGTTGCGGTTGGTGCCACGCTGGAGGACTTTGAATCGTCATCTGGCGGCGGTTGGTGCCACGCTGGAGGACTTTGAATCGTCTTCTGGTTGCGGTCGGTGCCACGCTGGAGGACTTTGAATCGTCATCTCGCGGCGGTTGGTGCCACGCGTGAGGACTTTCAATTGTCTTCGGCGGCGGTTGGTGCCACGCTGGAGGACTTTGAATCGTCTTACTGTTGCGGTTGGTGCCACGCCGGGAGGACTTTGAATCGTCTTCGCGGCGGCTGGTGCCACGCCGAGGACTTTGAATCGTCATCCGGCGGCGGTTGATGTGATGCGCGAGGACTTTGAATCGTCTTCTAGCCGCAGCTGATGTAATGCGCGAGGACTTTCAATTGTCTTCTAGCCGCAGCTTTGATGTAATGCGCGAGGACTTTGAATCGTCTTTCTAGCCGCAGCTTGATGTAATGCGCGAGGACTTTGAATCGTCTTCTAGCCGCATTTGTGGAGGCGTGGCCGCCTTGTGCTTCGAGAGGCGTGGATGCCTTTGTGTTTTTGCATGTTGAGTAGAAGGTTGGACTTACGACGATCGCCTGCAGCCAAGTCGCCGTTGAAGTGGGCAAGGATGACGGCCGGTGATTGCTTCCCCATTTGGCATTTTGGAGGCGCTTCGTGCCTTGTGACTTGTACTCGGAGGTGTTGGCTCCTTCTTGTGCTTGTTTTCGTTGAGTGGGCAAGGATGATGGCCGGTGGCCGGGATATGCAGCCTTGTATGACTTCCCTTTCGATTTGTTGGGGAAGGAGCTCGGGCTTACTTTGATGGCCAGTGCTTGCGCTGCCGTTGAAGTGGGCGAAGTTCGGGCTTACATCCGATCACGGTGCTTGAATTGCTGAGGATGCGTGACCTTGTAGGGGCCCTTTCTCGCTGGGAAGATGACTTCGGACCTCCAGCTGGGCCGAGTTGTCGTTGAGCGTTTGGAGGCGTCTCGTGCCTTGGGATTCGTGCTGGGAGGTGTTGGCTCCTTCTTGAATTGCCGTTGAGCGGGCGGTGGTTGAATTGCCGTTGGAGTGGGCGAGGACCGGTCTTACGTTGATGGCCGGGGATTAAGTTGCCGTTGAAGTGGGCGAGGACCGGTCTTACGCTGACGGCCGGGGATTAAGTTGCCGTTGAAGTGGGCGAGGACCGGTCTTACGCTGACGGCCGGGGATTAAGTTGTCGTTGAAGTGGGCGAGGACCGGTCTTACGTTGATGGCCGGGGGTTGAATTGCCGTTGAAGTGGGCGAGGACCGGCCTTACGACCGGCCGGGGGATTAAGTTGCCGCTGAAGTGGCGAGATCGGTCTTACGCTGACGGCCGTGGTTGAATTGCCGTTGAAGTGGCGAGACCGGTGCTACGTTGATGGCGGGATTGAGTTGCCGCTGAAGTGGCGAGGACCGGTCTTACGTTGATGGCCGGGGATTGAGTTGCCGTTGAAGTGGGCGAGGACCGGTCTTACGTTTGATGGCCGATGGTTGAATTGCCGTTGAAGTGGGCGAGGATCGGTCTTACGTTGATGGCCGGGGATTGAGTTGCGACGTCATGTACCTGGGAGAGCGGGTCTTCTGGCAGCATGGCCCCGGTGTGCTTCCCGTGGCTCCGAGGGACCCTCCCTTTCGGGATGCTTGATTCCCGGGACATGGACGTGCTCGATTTTGAGAGGTACCTTCGCGGTGTCGGCGCCGAGGAGTTCATTTTGTATGGAGGGAGTACGGGGCCTTCGTGAGGAGGAAGCCGAGGACGCCGCAGTATTCGGGCGAGGAGAGAGGCCGGCCGCAGTGCTCCCTGTGAGGTTCCGATGCCGGGACCGGATTTCACGTACGTCCGCGGGGACGGATCGAGAGGAGGGGCGTTCGTACCTGCCCGGAGCAGGCTCCCGCTGCATACAGAGTGGACCCCGATAGATCGGTGAGTGTGCTTACTCTTTTCCATCTTGGCATCTTTTACGTATTTTTCTCTTTTTGTTGTTGAGTATAAGCTGTATTCTTTGAGCGTTTCCTTGGCTGCTTGTTGGTGCGAGTCCCGGGAGAGCCTATGATATCTTGACTCGCCGCTACGTGGCGACGAGGTCGCTTGCGAAGAAGATGGCTTCGAAGATATCTTGCCGGTTTCGCGACGCGCGTGCCGTACGAGCCTATGCCTTCGCGGCATTCTCAGACGTTCCTCCGCCTAGAGCCGAGCCTGAGCCGCAGCAGAGGGACCTTTGAGGGGGCGGCATAAGCATGGATGCCGGACATCTTCTGAGCCGCGGGGCCTTCGAGGGAGCAGCCCCTTTTATCGCTCATGCCTCCTCATGGCGCACAAAGGTGAGGGTGCCTCGAGCCTTCTTTCTTTGATCCCTTCGCCGGATTTGATCCTTCCGAGTACTTTTCGTGGGAGCCCTCAGCGATGCTCTGCAGATTCTGACGACGAGGATGTGACGGGCGAGTTCGCTGGGATGCCCGACTTTTCTTTGGAGGACCTCGGCGAGGATGATGATGCTGAGGAGTCTGATTAGTATTCATTTGCTTTCCCTCTTTTCATATCCCTCTCTTTTTTTTTTTTGTTTAGCAACAGACATTTGATATTCCTGTAATAAAACACTCATATTTGCACTCGCAAACGTATTTTATTTTAAGATGTAATGTCATTTATTTTTGTGATTCCCTGGATTTGTCCTAGAAATTGTTGCTATTATTATTTTTTATTTTGTGCATGCCACGTGAGCCGAGAGTGCATTTGTGGGTAGTGTATGTTTGCCGGAATGGCTTCGGCCAGTGTTTGGGCGCTTTGGAGCAAGGTTTTGCCGAGGACAGTGGTTTTTGTACTGTTTGTCGGGAAATGGGTTCTGTTTTGCAAGGAGGTCCGTACGGACATACTTAGCATGCAAAGAGGTCCGTACGGACCAACCTTGCTTGGGAAGGACATAAATGCTTTCCAAAGTTGTCCGGTTCTTCCTTATTTCCCCATTTGCAGCCATTTTCGAGCTTTCTTCCCCATTTTCTCTAGGAACCTCCATTTTTGCCATGGATTCTTCGTACGTCCCTAGAATTTTGCCGAGGCTTTCGCAGGAGAGGCAAGCACACTTCCTCGAGCAAATGAAAACGTGGATGCGGCGTCGCATGAGGCATCGTAGACGGGCTTTCGAGGTAAGGTTTCGTCTTTGCTCGGTTTGGTCTTTTAAGGAGTTGGTTCCCGATTGGGATTTGTTGCGGGCCGCCGCGGGTTCGGGATGTTAGGAGGCACGTGTACTGTTTCTCCTATAATGAAATGGTGCCCACTTTTGAGGATTTTCGGGCTTTGATTGGAGGACCTGAGGTGGAGGCCATCTCGCTTCCTTTCGATTGGTGGTCGCTGCGGTGAGCGTGAAGCTTGCAGACTTTCTTCGTGCTTCGTTGGAAGAAGTGCAGGCATGATCCTTGATTCGGGTCATATCGACATTTCGAGCCGCCTGAGCGGTTCACGGTTGATGATGAGTGACGTCTCTTGGGATGTATTTGCCTTGTGCGTGATGGAGACGCTTTTTCCGGGCCGAGTTCCCTTGGCATTTGTGATGGCGCTTTGCTAGATGTGGTAGGGCACTGGGCAGAGCTGGAGAGGATATTGTCCCGTTGGTGCCGGGGGAGACTCTTCATGGTATCGACCGTCTAGCGGACCGGGGATCGTTTTATGAGAGGGAAGCCCCGCTTTGCTCACCTTGTGGCTGCGAGAGAGACTTCAGACCATGCCCGAGGCTTCGACGCCGTTTAGCCCGTGGTCATTTGCTCGCCGACCTCTTGTGTTGGATATGGATCACCCGCCCGGGAGAGATGGATGGCACAGCCTTGGTACGCATCGGTATCCGCCGTGGGTTCCGCACCGGAGGATTGAGACTAGGAGGATCTTGCAGAAGGGTCCTACGTTGTCGAGTTCCAGGTTTGTCTTGGTCCTCCTTCTATATTCCGTTGCTTGTTTCCGCAGCTTGGGATGAAGCAGGAGCCTTTGTTGGGCCGGGATGACCTTGCTACCGCGGAGGTAGTTCCTCTTTGTATGGCAGCCTTCGTGTGCCTTCTTGTATTTTCTCGAGGTATGGAAGTATTCCTCTTTCCCTCCCGTGGTACTCCTTAGACGTCTGGGAGCGTTGTATTGACGACTCGCATCCGGCCCGGTATGAGCAAACAGCTGGGCCCCCAAGTGGTCTCGGGAGAGCAAAGCGTAGCGATTCTCGGGACCCGGCTGTCAGTAGCGGGCCTATCGCCCGAGGAGTTCCGAAGCTCTGGTCCGACCCTTTGGATGTGACGGAGACACTTTGTTTGACTACGAGACTAGAGTTGACCGACCGACAGGGAGAGGTCCTCTTTACGTACTCGCAGGAGGAGATCCGAGCCGAAGCACGGGCGAATGAAGCCCCGAGAGCTACCGGATTATTTGACTCTACTGGGAGGACCCCGCATCTCTGACTGAGAGACGCAGAGTTGGTTCACGTGAAGCGAAAGAAGACTCGCCGGGGACGAGGGAAGAAAGGAAAGAATGGCGAGGGGACAAGCGCAGATGGCGCGGAATGACCTCCTAAGTATCCATTCATTGCATTGCAAACACATTATTAGTTAAATGTATTAAGTCAGTCTTTTAGCATGTTGTGAACTTGAGAGTTGACCGTGCTTGAACTCATCAAGAAATGTTGTAACCGTTAGTGATTTGTGATTTACTTTTAAAGCTTTGTCGAGACGCAAAATCTCTTGTTTGCCTTTGCTTCTGTTGTGCACTTTGTCGGCGTCCATCTTTGGACTTTTCTGTTGCATTTGCGGACTTGAAGCCCTCGGCCATGACGGCAATCTCCTTTGCCGAGGCTTTGTGCTTGGCCGAGAGGTTGAATGCTCCCGACAAGTCGTTTTGACGGTCTTTTCGTAGCTTCCTTGCCGCTTGTTCAGCGTCTGCTCGACCTCAATTTCCCGCCTTTCTTGAGCTTCTTTTGTTTTTTTTTTGTGAGCCCTTGCTCGAGCTCTTTTTTTTGTGAGCCCTTGCTCGAGCTCTCTTTTTTTTATATATATTTTTGTGAGCCCTTGCTCGAGCTCTTTTTTTTTTTTTGAAGCGCGTGAGGGCGAAGACAAGCCCCTGGCTTGGAAACACCACGAGCCGCCGTTTGATGCCGAGTGACCCTCGGATGTCCTTTGATGTTGCCGCCGTCGTTTGACTTGGTCAAGGTGATCACTGGGCGTGTTCTTGAAAAGTGCGGAGCTTGATGGAGGTCTTGGTTGACATTCAAACTTTTGACTTTTTGTGTATTTTTAGACCGGACCAATTAAGGTTGCCTACGCTCCTGACTAGAGGGCTCAGTCTCGCGTAGTTCGACACTACATGGAGTGCCAAGAGATGCACAAACTGTTCTTCTTCGGGCGAAGTATCTCGCGAAGTTTGCTTCCGTTGACCGGGTTCATGAAGGGATTGCCGTCTAGGTCTCGTTAGCTTCATGGCGCCTCCGAGAAGATCTTTTGAACCACGAAAGGGCCGATCCACGTGGGTTCCCATTTTCCCAGCTGGGTTGGTTCGAGTGGGAGGCTTTTCTTTGAGTACAAGGTCACCTTCCCGATGTCTCGGGATTTGACTTTCTTGTCGAAAGCTCTAGCCATCCCGCTTTGATAGGCTCCTGACGTGTTCCATGGCCTTTAGTCGTCGCTCGTCTAGCAGAGCCAATTCGTCATGTCGGCCGTGAGCCACTCGACTTCGTTGATGTCATTTTCCACAAAGACTCTGAGTGAGGGAATTTCTAGCTCGACGGGAAGGACTGCTTCCATCCCGTATGTCGTGGCAAATGGGGTTTCTCCCGTGGTCGTTTCCGATCGATGTGCGGTAGCCCCAAAGTGCAAGGTGCGGCTTCTCGGGCCAATCTCGTCCTCGGGTGGTCATTTTTCGGATGATCCGTTCGAGGGTTTTGTTTGCCGCTTCCACGGCGCCGTTTGTTTGTGGCCGGTAGGGAGAAGATTTGTGGCGTGTGATCTTGAATTCAGCCGCCCGTCGAATTCCCTTCAAGTGTGAGCCGTTGTCTGATATGACCTCATTTGGGATGCCGTATCGGCAGATGATGTTTTCTTTGAGGAAATGCGCGACCTTCTTGGAGGTGAGTACCTTGTAGGACTTGGCTTCGACCCATTTGGTGAAGTAGTCGATGGCTACTACGATGAACTCGTGATCGTTGCCGCTCGGCGGAGCGATTTTCCCGATGACGTCAATTCCCCAAGTGGCAAAGGGCCAAGGTGTAGTCATGCGGTAGAGATCGTGGGCGGCGGATGATTGAGGTTGGAGAACCGTTGGCACTTGTCGCAGCCTTCGAACAAAGTGGATGCAATACGCCTCCGTGGAGATCCAAAGTAGTAGCCCATCCCGAGAATGATTTGCATCGTGGCTCTAGCGTTCATGTGGGGACCGCAAGCCCCATTGTGGACTTCGTTCATGAACTTGTCTGCTTCTTCTTGACTGACGCAGCGTAGGAGTGGCCCGTGGTAGCGTTTCTTGTATAGCATGTCCCCGAGGATGACGAAGTGAGAGGCAAGGCGTTTTAGGGCCATGATGCTCTTGGTTTTGACCCTTCGTGTGTGGGTCTTCCTTGTTCATGAAGGTGGTTTCCGCTCTTGAGGTATTGGGAAGATCTGGTTTGTGCCGAAATGGCGTCGGACTTGCGTCTCTTTCGCTCTTCAAATAATCTTGCAAATCGTTGTGATTAAAACCTTCTCACTGGGGCCCTGCTTTTCTCTCTCGTTTCGACAACATGCTTAAATGTTTGCTTGATGCATTTATTTAATTAATGTGTTTGCCTTTTGTATAGATGAATTGTTATTAACTTGTTTTGATTAGTTAATATCATCATTAGTTAAAGATGCAATGAAATGATTTTTTTTTTTTTTTAGGAAGGTCGGACCTTTTATTGAAAGCGTGAAGACTGTACATTGTTGATCAAAGATTCACAATCGTCGGGCGTAAAGCCGTCAAAAGACACAAAAGATGTGAATACACAGACAACAAGACTCGAAGCTAGACTATAGGCGACGAGGGATTGGACCAGCTTCATTACTCTGACGGCCGTAGCTCTGCAGGGAGCGGTGCCGGTTCAGTGGCCAATCTTCCTCGTACGAGTCCCGAAAGTAGCTTGCATGCGGTTCGATTTCAAACCAGATCGCGGAGGTTTTTGGCTGCTCCCCTGATGATGTCCCTCCATTAGTGTTGCCACCAGTCCTTGGGGGTTTTTGATGATAGAAGTCGCTGAGGGCCACTTCTAGAAGGGCGAAGCATTCGCTGATTCGGAGTGGATTCTTGCTGATGTTGATCACTTTCATAGAATCTGCTTCTTTATCTCGGGATCTTTGCTTGGACGATGTTTACAATGTCTCGATTCGAGCGGACATGCTATATCTCCTTCCCCGATTAAGCCTCGGGAGGAGGTTGCGCCATTGCTCGTCCAGTGCCTGGACACCTAATGTTCAATTGAACTAAGCCGCGATGGCCGTCCCCGTAAGATCCGAGAGTGTCGGCTAGAGGGTTGTCTTGTACCGGGGATGGGTGATGAGCCGCTTTGCAAGAGGGTTTTCGGCGAAGTAAGTGGTCTACTCCTCGATCAATCTCCATTAGAGCATCCATCTCTTGATCCTCTCTCAAGCATTCTTCACAACGCATATATCGAGTTGTCATCCCGACCCATGAGTTCTTCAATTTCCACTCGTCGCGCTTAGAGCGTGGATGTAAGGATCTACTTCGTAGCGGGACAGTAGGAGAATCATCTCGGAGAAGAGTATTCGGTCATGTCGGGACCTTCTTCGGGTCATAGCTTGCCGGCCAAGCACTTGCCATCGCACCGCTTCCGCGGATCACTTCGATCGCTCCGTTGGCATTGATGAATTTCACGCATTGGTGAAGAGTAGATGATACGGCTTTCATCCGATGTATCCAAGGTCGTCCCAACAAAGCAGAGAAGGTGGGTTTGATTTCCACGACTTGGAACTCTACCGACTCCGCTTGTACGTCGAATTGGATCCTCAAATTGATGATTCCTACGATTGGTCGTGCAAATGAGTCGTAGGCTCCTGACACCCGAGGTGAAGGCCTTATCGAGAACGGTCGATGCGGAGTCGTTTCAATGTGCTCAAAGCGATGATGTTGATCGCGGAGCCGTTATCAATCAAGACGTTCGGGAGGAAGAACATCTCTATCTTTATGAGGATGAGGAGGGCTTCGTTGTGCCGATTCTCACATATTGGCAAGTCATCGTCTCGTGAAGGCTAAACCGCTTCCCGTGCTACCGCTGACTCGCCCTCGTCTCGGGGAACGTTCGATCCATCCATTTGTATGCCTCTGGGCCGGGGCAAAGATCGTAGGGAGACAGTGGCCCTTAGGCGTTCTTGTCGGAATTCCCTGGCCACGAGACCTTTTGACTCGGTTTCACGCTCCTGGGCCGTAGCGGACAAAGATGCCGACGGTCTCGAAAATTGCAGGAGTCTCGCTCTCGCTTGGAGTTTCGTCAAAGGCTATTGAGTTTACCCTGTCGTTCCGGGGGAATGGATTTTCGATGGTATTGGGACCACGAGGGCGTTCCAATTTTCCCTCCTCAATGAGCCCCTGAATCACCTGCTTGAGTACGAAGCAATTTTCGGTGGTGTGGCCGGGGTAGTTGTGGAAGGCGCAGTGCTTGCTCATATCCATGTTGGGCTTGAGAGTCTTCGGTTGGAAATTCTCGAGTGGTTTGAGAAGATTTCGCTTCACCAAAGCTTCAAATACTTGACCCAAGGGCATTTCCAAAGTTATCTAAATGCCGGAACCGTGGGAAGCGAGGGGGTTGCTATTCTTCGGGGCCGCTTGATCGCGGTTTACTTGAGCTCCGTTCCGAATGTAGTGCACTGTTCCGCCGCTTCCTTTCCTTTGGTCGGGCAGGAGTTGAATTTGCCGGGTTTGTTCGATAGCGGTAAGATGAGGCGGGGGTTCTTTGTTGCCTTTTGAAGACTCGTGGTCTTTTCAAACTTTGTCCGGCGTTGACCATGGCACGGAGGTCCGGATAGAAATGGTGGCCGATCAAGGTCCTCAAAGATGGTTTGAGGCAGAATGGAAGATGTCCATCTCGCTTCTTCTTGGAAAGTGGATCCATTATCTCGCTTAGCTTCCAGCCCATCTTTTGTAGAATTCGCCCACCGGTTCGTCATCCTTTGTTCGGTGGCTTGCGTGTCATGGCGGTTTGTTTCCCATTCAAGATTGGCGCGGTACTTCTCTAGGAAGATTTCACCGATCTCGATCCCACGTGGAGCGGTTTTCTCGCCTTCACATTGAGGAACCACCTTAGTGCCGTGGATTTGAGGGAATGCCGAAAATGATCTCGCCATCTCGTTGAGGGTTGCCCCTTTGGCTCTCATACCCGTGACGTAGGTGTCGATATGGGTTTTGGGCATTCTGTTCCGTCAAACTTTTCCATTTCCGCATCCCGAACTTTGGAGGAGAGGGACCACTTTGTTCGGATCGGTAGGCGGAGGGAGTCCTTCCGAGAACTAGCTATCTTGCATTGCATGTCTTTCATTTGTTCAATCACCCAAGCCATGTGGGGATCACTGGTGCGAGGTGGGTTACCGTTTTCGTGGACGGACACCGAAGATGGGGGTGGATTGGCTGATGGGATCGCCATTCGGGAGTCTTGGGGAGGTAGTTGAGTGTATACCAACCCATACCCCGGGTGTTGAAGTTGAGGCGTGATTGCCCTGTCCGCTAAGGGTCAGTGTTTGGGAACCGGGGAAACGATTCGTTAGTCCCAATCGCGTACTTGCGCAGTGGCAAACTTGAGATGCCTGGATATCCGCTCGGATGCCCGTCCCCGGTAAGAATGGGGACTTTTGATTGTGGTTGCGAGGCTCGTATAGAGGCAAAGGATTGAATCTGGGGATGCGAGATGCATTGGGATGCGGCGGAGCGGGCACGTATGTGTCTTTGTTGGTAATGAGCTTGATGTGCGAGCCGGAACCGACCGATCCGAGGCGGGCATGCCTGAGCCGCTGACCGACGCCGGAGGGGAGCTTTGAGCGAGAGCCGCTTTGCGTTCTTTGGGATCTCGTAGCTTGGCGGAGGCGGGACTCGCCGATAGCTTTGAGAAACCTGGGAGCCGGTATGTCTTCGTCTTCTATGAGAACAAAGGTTCCATCAGCCGGGGAACCGCGACTGTTCCTCGAAGACGCAGGTGTCTACGATCCAGCTTGCGTTCCTCTTGGCGCTTCTTGATGGTTTCAAGGCTCGCAGCACCTCCTCCATTGTCCTGGAGGTTCCTTAGTGGCGGGGTTCCGTTTCCCTCACCGTTATCCGCTGATCCCGCCATGGGGGAGTAGCGGATCGCTCGGACCGCCGAACCGGAAGGGCTATCGGACCTCGTGACCTCGATACCGAAAAGGCGGCTTCCAGTATTCTCAACCACTCTCGGTTCCGGAGGGGTGACGGGCAAGGTTTAGACACGGGAGTGGCCTAACGGGATAAAATGGGGAAAGCTCACGTGGCATGCGGTTTCCGTTTCTTTTATTTTTGATTTTTTTGTTGTTTTAATTTACTTAAAACATGTTTTCTCGTAATCCTAGGTAGGTTGGAAAAGATTGCTCTTCTTTTCGCAACTATGCTAGATCCCGGGTCACTGGAGACCATCTCGCGCGGCTATAAGCCCCTCGTTTTGCACCCGTATTTCGACATCCCAGTGGATGGGCCTGTGCGAGGGTCCTATAGTGCAAGCGGTTTCCACCGGCCTAAAAGAAAATCGAACCTAAGGACCGAGCCTGTCATGTTCGTTTTGATGCGTTAGCCATGTGAATAGTGAACCGAGCCGGCCACCGAGTCAAGATCAGTCAAGAGTTCGCATGACCTTCTCTTTTACCTTGCTTGCGCAAGGGATCCGTGACGTTAGGCGTTGGCCGGGTCATATTGTCATGGCCGACGTATCAAAGGCGTGATGACATGGTGTCACGCAAGCATGGATGTATATCCGGGACGGAACATCGTGCAGGTGTAGCTTCGGAAATCAAGATCGTGTCAAGATTTTAGCATGACCTTTCATCGCTTTGCTTGCGCGAGGATCTTGAGTTCCGAGCCTTGACTCGAAAAATGGCCGGCATGGTATATGTATCCAGCCGTATGACACCTGACCGGGTAAAAACCAACCGAGTCCGGACAGAGTGTGACTCAAGACTCAAACGTGCAGGTTGACGCTCGCTAGGATGGGATGTTTGGAATGATCCCGTGCGCGCCCAAGAGGCCTAGGAAGACCAAACGGATCGCAACCGAGACCACTCCGGGTTAAGGGTTGTAGTGTGCAGCCGTATCCGAGGCAAAGCTACAAGATACATAGTGTGCGGTAACCGAGGCAAGAAAGTGAGTAGAGTGCGGTGTAACCGAGGCAAGAAGTGCGCGTAGTGTGCGGTCTCTAAAATTCTTTTTCGAGTAAAATAGAAGTTTTTGAAGAATTTTAAATGTATGCACAGTATGTATATTGATGCATTTTTTTTATTTTTATTTTTTTCGTAAAATAAAAACGAAGCACGCGCACACACACACAACAAGCTTAAAGGAAGGGGTAAAATGAAAGTTTGACCCTCATCATCGTTTTTAAAAATCTTTTGTTTTGTTTAAAAGTTTTTAAAACAAAACGTCCCCAATGAGTCGCCAACCGAAATTACCCGGATCCGAGCAGGCCTCGCGGCCCCGCATCCTGCATCTTTCGCGTTGGAGGTGTCTCGCCGTTTGTTTTCGCATTTGTAGAGTCGCCACGCCGTTTTTATTAAGCCCAAAACATTGAAAAGGGCATCGCTTAAAGATAATTTTAAAGCTGTTTTTGTGTGATGAGATTTTGAGTTCGGAGGTCGAGATGACTCCCCAGGGAAGAGAATATTAGAATATTAGAGCTCACCCGAGTAGCCTCGTAAACGAGTCTTTCGGATACCCCTAATATCCTTTAAATGTTGTGTGTGTGTGTGCTTTTAAAAATGCATGTCAGTATCGGATGTCTACATTGTATGCTATGTATGGAAATGTATTGAAATAACAGTAGGAAGGAAGCCTTACCAATGTTGGTTCGTGTCTGTCTTCCGCCTGGGAATAGTGTTTGAGGTCGAAGTAGCGTTCCAGGTACGGATCGGGATTGCTTCGGGAGATGCCGATTGTCCGCGGACGAGTTTCGGCGTGAGTTGAGGTTGGGCCGCGTTCGGGCGCAGGTTCGGCGTGCGTGGGGATCGTCGGGATCACTCTGCGAGAGGTTCGGCGTGCGTTGTGGTGGCGGGAGTCACTCGGGCGTAGTTTCGGCGTGGTTTGGGATCGCTCGGTTTGACTCGGAAAGAGCCGGACACCGTGGAAAGACCGTGCAAGGCCTCGGAGTACCACGAGGGCCTCGGAGTACCTCGAGAGTGCCTCGGGCAGCGCGGGAGCGTCTCGGGAGCGCTGCGGGGAGGCTTCGAGCACCACAAGGGAGCTCGGAAGGCCTCGGAAGGATCCGAAAGGGGCCGGGAGTGCCTCAAGAGGACTTAGAGGGGAGCCAGAAGGCTAAGGGAGGAAGAGAGAAGAGGGAGGTGTGTGAAAAATGAGAGGGGGAGGCCTCTATTTATAGGGTCCAGAAAATGGCTAGTTGTGTCGCACGACACAATAAGCCATTACCGCTTTTTGGTTTTCCCGGATTTAGGGAATCTGTAATGATTAAGAATATTCTGTAATAATTACAGATTCTGGCTAGTTTTGTCGCACGACACAATAAGCCATTACCAGTTTTTTGGTTTTCCTGGATTTAGGGGAATCTGTAATGATTAAGAATATTCTGTAATCATTATGTCTCTTGGCAGAGTATGTCGCACGACATAAGCAGCCATTACCAGTTTTTTGGTCTTGGCAAGCTAGTTCTCGTCGAGAGCTTTCCAACCATATATGGCACGTCTCAATCGGAGTTCGTATGAAGGAGTTATGATCTCCGGAAGTTTGCCTCTGGTTTTGTCGTATGCTGGGATAGAAAGCGATCCAGATTGGGGTACTTACAGAATGGTAATTTGATTTTACCCTGATTGCAACATAAGCTATATTTTGGATTATGGGTATTGTACGTGCGTCTCAATCTCTCTATGTACCAGAAGAAAGCACCGCAATGGACACATTTCCAATCAGCATTGTCAATGTCGCAATAACCTATAAAATTTGGGAAAGTAATGCGGTTATTGACAGGAGAACTAAGTCATTTAGGACGTATAGGAAAGAAATTTGTAACGCATAGAGAATACGAATTAAATATTAAAGAAAGAGGAGATAAATATATTCCATTGTGCGCAATTGAATTGTATGAAAGTGAACAATTGTGTATATATAAGGACACCTACACATGTAGTTGTCTTTATCCACAATCCCATTAATCCATTAAATTTCGTAAAAATAAATAGTTCAGTAGTGGAAATTACTCTCGATTGTGGAAGGTGGATGAGAATCTTCGGCTGCGATATCACTTGTTGAACCGGGAAGTTGGCTAGAAGATGAACCATCGTTAAGAACACCTAAGATCGAGAGAAAAACCACAATCAAATATACAATTATAGACTTTCAATAAACTCTCTAAACCGTTAAAAACTTTGGTAACAATGTTTGTACCAATAGTTTGACAATTCTTCCATGGAATAGAACCCACATATATGGAAGTTAGTAGCCCGATACAAAAGCACAATGCAAGACGAATATACAAAGTAAGTGTTCTTGGTAGAAAGTTTATTATTATTTTCAAGGGGACAATTATTGTATAATACAGTTTAGATAGGTAATAAAAATACTATTAAAAAATGCAGATCTTTAGTTTTTGAACGAAAGCAATTACCATTACCACCAGCTAATCGATTGCCCGCTATAGACATTCTGATCGATGGAATACCATTATTCCCAGGAGAGATATGCGAGCCCAAGTGTGGTTCCCGTCCTCTACAAACACGTCTTAGAGTCTCACCAGATACATTAAGGGAATACGATGACCCAGTGCGGCTTCGTGGACCTACACATTTAATGCAGTCCAATACGGATTACATAACTATAAATTTCAGAGCAAAGTGTTGTTATTTTTAGTTAATGGAAGGCACTTACAAATACTTATGTCGGTAAATGGCGGGGACATTGTACTTGTTAATTGGTTAGACAGCACGCCTGCTTCTGTAGTTTGGTACGCGATTTGACTGACTGAAAGAGAAATAGTAACATTACGTATGAAGTTAAAATATGGTAATTAAGGTACGGTGCACGGAAAACGTTCGTATATTATGTATCACATACAATCAATGATACGTACCATTTGAAATGTCGAAAAGTACTGAACGAAATGGGGGGACAATATGTGAATCTGAAGTAGTTCTGCAATGCACTTCGACATCCGAATTTCTATCTCCTGTAAGTCAAATAAATTATTGGCCATTAACGAAATATGCATCGAATGAATTTTTGGGTAAGTAAGTAAAATAGTGCACGATGCTGAACACCTCACTATCGAGGCCGAAAGAAAGAAATACATTGAAATTAAAAGTTTAATTGCCTATACATACCATATGCATTATATCCCACAAATAATATCTACCAATAGACCAAAAAAAAAAGGTTGGAAGGTTGGGCAAAAAAAAAAAGGTTGGAAGGTTGGGAAAGTAATGCAGTTATTGACGGGAGAACTAAGTAATTTAGGACGTATAGGAAAGAAATTTGTAACACATAGAGAATACGAATTAAATATTAAAGAAAGAGGAGATAAATATATTCCATTGTGCGCAATTGAATTGTATGAAAGTGAACAGCTGTGTATATATAAGGACACCTACACATGTAGTTGACTTTATCCACAAATCCCAGTAATCCATTAAATTTTGTAAAAATAAATAGTTCAGTAGTGGAAATTACTCTCGATTGTGGAAGGTGGATGAGAATCTTCGGCTGCGATATCACTTGTTGAACCGAGAAGTTGGCTAGGAGATGAACCATCGTTAAGAACACCTAAGATCGAGAGAAAAACCACAATCAAATATACAATTATAGACTTTCAATAAACTCTCTAAACCGTTAAAACTTTGGTAACACTGTTTGTACCAATAGTTTGACGATTCTTCCATGAAATAGAGCGCACATACATGAAAGTTAGTAGCCCGATACAAAAGCACAATGCAAGACGAAGATACAAAGTAAGTGTTCTTGGTAGAAAGTTTATTATTATTTTCAAGGGGTCAATTATTGTATAATACAGTTTAAATAGGTAGTAAAAATATTATTAAAAAATGCAGATCTTTAGTTTCTGAACAGAAGCAATTACCATTACCACCGGCTAATCGATTGCCCACTATAGACATGTTGATCGATGGAATACCATTATTCCTAGGAGAGATATGCGAGCCCAAGTGTGGTTCCCGTCCTCTATAAACACGTCTTAGGGTCTCACCAGATACATTAAGGGAATACGATGACCCAGTGCGGCTTCGTGGACCTAAACATTTAATGCAGTCCAATACAGATTACATAACTATAAATTTCAGAGGAAATTGTTGTTAGTTTTAGTTAATGGAAGGCACTTACAAATACTTATGTCGGTCAATGGCGGGGACATTGTACTTGTTAATTGGTTAGGCAGCACGGTTGCTTCTGTAGTTTGGTACGCGATTTGACTGACTGAAGGAGAAATAGTAACATTACATATATGAAGTTAAAATAAGAAAATTAATGTACGGTGCACGGAAAACATTCGTATATTATGTATCACATACAATCAATGATACGTACCATGTTATTAATGGTATATCAATTACAAGTTTTAGATATATATTAGTATAATTAAATTAATTTATAATTATTAATTATTGATCAAAATTCATTCTATTAATTAACAACAATAAAAATAAAAAAATTGTTTTGAGACGGAGGGAATATTAAATAGGATATCTATCCTCACCGCTTAGAAATTGCATGCTATTTTCCCCAATAGAATATTTGAATAATTCAATTCCCACCGTCCCATTTGAAAAGATACAAAATTTCATTTTTTATTCGATTGCATTGTTTCGAATAATCACTTCACTCGAAATGTGTTAATGTTTTATTGATTTTTTAATAAATACTCCCTTCTTCCCAACAATTGCTTCTCATTTTTTGCCAAGCACGCAAATTAAGAAAATGGGAGGGAAGAAAAAATATTGTGAGTGTAATTTGAAAATAGGAGAGAGAATGAGTGGAGAGAATAATAAATTATAATGGTGTTGTGAGTATTAAAATAATGTAGGAGAGAGAATGAGTGGAGGGAATGGTAAAGATTCCTTTGCCAAAAAAAGAAAGTAAAAGCTATTAATGGAACACCCAAAATGGCAAAATGAGAATATTGGGACGGAGGGAGTATGTAAAACCAAGATAGGATTCTTATTAGTATTAAAATTTCAAAAGCAATGCAAATAGTTATTATTATAATTTGATGATGTAAGATTTAATTTTTCTAGAACTTATTATTTCCTCCGTACCATTCGAAAAGATACAAAATTTCATTTTGGTATCCCATTTAAAATTGTACACTCCCAATGAAATTTTTTTAATACTTTTTTATACATATAACCCACTTGTCATACTAATAATAACTATCCAATTACTATTTTCTACCCCATAATTTCTCTCATATCTCACATTTTTCATACTTGTAACACTTAGGCTCCGTTTCTTTCGCGTAAAATAACTTGCGAAAAATGATTTCCTGTAAAATATTTTTCGAAAAATGAAATAAACATATTTTCGGCTGTTTGATAAGAAAAATGTTTTTCGAAAAAAAATTCAAATGTTTAATGAAAATATTTTTCTATAAAAACACAATTTAATTAATTTGAGTGGGGGGGGGCAGGAGTGGTGGTGGTGAGTGGTAGGGGTGTAAATGGTTCGGTTTGGTTCGATTTGAGCCAATTTAGGGACCGAACCACTAGTAATCGATTTTAAAAAAATCTCAAACCGAACCGAATCATGAAAAAATTCAAACCGAACCAAACCGCCATGATTTTGTTCGATTTGGCTCGAACCGCGGTTTGATTTTACGGTTCGAACCGCGGTTTACACAATTCAAACCATGAAATAGAACATTACTTAAATAATTAATTAGAACATGGTTTCAAACTACACAATTCATTGTCATGTTTGTTTGAATTTTTCAAACATAACATATATAAGAGATCAAGTATTTAAATACAACTTGAAATTGTGCTTCAATGTTTATGATAACAACATGCCATTTGAGTACTTGTAATGGTATGCGCTAAATAGTGAATTAAAATTATTACAATAAGATAAATCAAAAGAAAAAAGGGTTATCTGCTAAAAACCATGAATAAAATTAGGGGTTTTCAAATCTAAATTTAAGGTGCAAATGAAAGATATACATATCTACGGTTAATATTGAACAATTTGGTGGTTTGGTTTATTGGTTCGGTTTGGTGGTTCGGTCTTGCGGTCTCGAATCGTGGTTTGGGGGTCCAGACCGCAGACCAAACCGAACTACACGGTTTGACAATTTTTGGAACCGAACCAAACCACGATTACTTGAAAACCAAACTAAACCGCATGGTTTGATTTGGTTCGGTTCCGAACCGCGGTTTTAACCGAACCACTTACACCCCTAGTAAGTGGAGTGGGGGGCGAGGGGTTGAGGGCAGGGGTGGTGGTGGTGAGTGCAGTGGGGGTGGAGAGTTGTTAAAAATAAATTTTAAATGATTAAATTTGTTTTTTACCCGACCGGGGGGAGGGGGGCAGGGGTGATGGTGGTGAGTGGAGTGGGGTGGGGAGTTGTTAAAAATCAATTTTAAATGATTTTTTTTACCCGATGGGTGGGGGTGTGGGCAAGGGTGGTGGTGGTGAGTGGAGTGGGGCGGAGAGTTATTAAAAATAAATTTTAAATAATTAATTTTTTTTTTTACCCGAGGGGGGCAGGGGGTGAGGGTGGGTGGTGGTGGTGAGTGAGGTAGGTAGGGGTGATGGTGGACTGGTGAGTGGGATGGGTAACGTGGGGGTGTATGAAAAGTTAAGTGAGTGAGGGTGTTATCATTTTTCGAAAAATATTTTACTTAGAAAAAATTCGTAAGTCATTTTACGGCGAAAAAGGGAGAAAACAATTTTTGGAAAACGTTTTTCCCATTTTTCGGTGCTTACCAAACATCAAAAAATGGAGAAAACGTTTTTCGAAAATATTTTACGGCAAATAAACGGAGCCTTACTCCACTATATACTCTCATTAATTCATGTGAAAAACTCAATTTGTGCCTTTTATTGTGAGACGGAGGGAGTATGATGTTATTTCATTTTCAAAAACATAAAAAATTCGTAGTCAACGATGTTTTTGTCTTTTATCCAACTCTCAAGAGTTGACCTTCAAGAGTTGACCTTTAAATGATTCATAAATCAGATTGTAGGTAGGCTCTAAAAGTCCGTACATATAATATAATAATAATAATGATAAGTATCATTTTTTTTAATTCTAATATAAATAGTGCTATTTAAATAAAAAAATAGTTCTTTCATTCCGATTAAATTGTAATTAAAATGAATGATTTAAATGTTTTTATCATTAATTTTTCAATCATTTATTTTGTTTCTCATTCATTTTGGAACAAATAGAGATGTAGTAAATATAAAATTTCTATTCATGAAATGGAAAACCTTTGAAGGGACATTAATTTATTTACTTTTTGGAAATAACAAAAAGAAATAATAGACTTACGGAAAATGTCCCATAATAATAAGTCTCACAATTTTTTAGGATCATTTTCTTAATGTTATAATAAGTCACATTATTAAATAAGACATAATGTTTTTTGAAAAATATTTTACCAATTTTTCAGTGTTTGGTAACCATCAAAAAATAAAGCCAGCTAAAAAGATTTTTCGTTAAATAAAAAATAGGCTTGTTTACTAAAAAAAATGTTTTTCAAATTTCTGCTACTAAAAACATTTTTCGAAAAATGCATATTAACACCATCACCCCCAAACCCCACCCCACCCACCCACCCACACCTCCCAACCCCACCACCACCACCACTACACCCCCGCCTCCCTCCCCCGTCACCCCCACCCCCACCCTGTCAATTTTTTTGCTGATATTGATTTTTTTATCAACTCTCTTGCCGCCTCTCCAACCCCCCACCTCACCCCTCCCCCTTCGTCAATTTTTTTACTCATATTTTTTTATCAACTCTCCTGCAGCACCTCCAACCCCTCACCCACCCACCCACCCACCACCACCACCCTCCCTCAATTTTTTTATCAACTCTCCGCACCTTCAACCCCCACCCACCTCCAACCCCCACCCCCTCCCCCTTTTCAATTTTTTTATCATTTCTCTTGCCGCTCATCCAAACTCCCACCCACAACCCACCGTAAAAAAAATGATTTGCTCGTATTAAAATGTTTCCTGAAAAATATTTTTCGTAGATTTACCAAACAATCGAATGTCATATTTCAGAAAATATTTTTAATTTTCAGAAAATATTTTCCAGAAATAATTTTCCTCTGAACAAATGGAGCCTAATTGTTGTAACTATGATAAGTAGGTTCCACCAATAAAAAATATTATAAAACTTTACTTTTAAAAAAATATAAATTACTAATCAGACGCCCAAAATATAATGAAATGCACAGAATATGATAAAGTGTATAAAGTACTATGGGATGGAGGAATTACTACCTTTCAAGAGTTTGACAAGTTAAGTATTTTCTCCATCCGAGAATAAATTATCAAAAATTTACAAATTTTATAATTATTTATTTTGTGATGGACGATTTTTTTATTTATTTTTTAATGTTATGAGAAAGAATATGTTTTTCATTTATTTATAGGTATTAATATTACAAAAATTGTTATTAATAAAGTTGACGCTTAAAAAAATAGGGGTCCCCTTTCTGGTTTCCACGCCCTCATGCATGCGGATGTCTAAAAAGACAACATTACCCTTAACTCATTTATCAATTCCTAAATCGTTGTCTATCCACAGCATTGCAAAATGCTCGAATCTCCACCTTAAATTTAATTTTGAGATAAATAAAACTTCGTTTGTTTCGCGTAAAACGACTTACGAAAAATGATTTTCTATAAAATGTTTTTCGAAAAATGAAAATATTTTTCAAAAAATAAGTTAAACATATTTTCAACTGTTTGGTAAAAAAAATATTTTCCGAAAAATATTTCAATGTGTTTAATAAAAATATTTTTCGATAAAAACACAATTTGAGATAATTTGAAAAAAATAGGGTGGGATAGGGTGGTAAGGTAGGATGTGGGAATTAGTAGGAGCGAGGTGGGTGGGTATGGGGTAGGGTGAGGTAGGGGTATGATAGCTGATAGGGGTAGGATAGGGTGGTAGGGGAAATATTAAAGGTAACATGACGGTAGGGTTGGGTGGTGATAGGGTAGGGGTGTGGTAGGTGTGGGGTAGGGTGGGTATCCAAGAGTGTGGGGGGGGGGGGTAGGGTGAGTGGCCGAGAATAGGGGAGTAGGGTTGGGTCGGGAAGTTGTTAAAAAATAAATTAATTTAATTATAAGTAAAAAAAGTTTGACCGTGGTTGGTGGGGGTGGTGAGGGTTGTTAAAAAATATTTTAATATGAATAAAAAAATTGCTTGAAATTGGGGGAGTTGTTAAATAAATAAAAAAAATACCCCCTCCGTCCAAGTAGTTACTTCACAGTTACTGTACTCACGTAAATTAAGGAGGGAGTATTATATTGAAAGTATTGTGAGTGTGAAATTAAAATAGGAGAGAGAATGAGTGGAGGGAATAGTAAATTATAATGGTGTTGTGAGTATTAAAATAATGTAGGAAAGAGAATGAGTGGGGTAGGGTTAATTTTTTAATATTAAAAACTTTCTATTTTGGGTAAGAAACAAAGTGTGAAGTATGTAATTGGACGCCCAAAATAGAAAGTGTGAAGTATGTAACTGGACGGAGGGAGTATATTTTTTGACCTTAAGTTGGTGGTGGGAATTGTTAAAAATAAATTTAAAATAATTTAATTTTTTTTTACCCAACGAGGGGGGTGGTGGTGGTGAGTGGGTGAGGGGTGGGGTGGTGGGGGTGTGAGTGGGGAATTGTTAAAAATAAATTTAAAATAATTTTTTTTGACCCGATGGGGCAGGGGGTGGTGGTGGTGGGGAGTAGGGCGGGGGCAGAGGGTGGTGGTGGTGAGTGGAGTGAGGGGTGGGGTTGAGCGGGGGTGGGGGTAAGGAGAATTGTAAAATCTAATTTTAATATAATTTTTTTTTATTAGGGGATGAGGTAGGGGGTGATTGATGTGTGGTGGGTAACGTGGGGGTTTATGAAAAGTTGGGTGTGTGTGTGAGGGTGTTATCATTTTCGGGAAAATGTTTTAATTAGCAAAAATCGTAAGTAATTTTAATTATAAAAGTGAGGAAAATATTTTTCGAAAAATATTTTCTCTATTTTCCGATGCTTATCAAACACCGAAAAATGGAAAAAACGTTTTACGAAAAACATCTTCCCTCACACAAATGGAGCCTAAAGTTTGATTTTGATATCCGTAAACTTTGCTTTTCATTAGAGCCGTCAAGTTGGGACGGTCCCGTCGGGACGTCCCGTCCCGCCATACAAATGAGACGGGATGGGACGGAATATTTTAGTCCCGTCCCGTTTTCGTCCCGTCTCGTATCGTTCCGTTTCCGTCGCGGGACAACTTATTTTTATCCCGTCCCGTCCCGTTTTTCCGTATTAACCCGTACAAATGTGAAGGTGAGAATTATATACTGTTGTATAAATATTATGCTTGCCTCACATGGAAGAAATTAACTCTACCTACATTAGTAGCAATTATGGATACTGGAGTATTTACTACAACTTTATATAGGATGGTCCCTTTCATGTATTAGAAGAGATGGAACCAAATTAGTAGTTCCAGATATGGAGACAAATAGTAAGGGTTTCTGTATATCAAATGAAAGTTTGTACATGAAAGAATATATACCTTATAAACTACTAACTAAGATTAAGGAAGAATTTATTCTCAGACTTCACAAAGTTCAGTAAATTGTCACTCAGAGAAGGGGTTTAGGGGAAGAACTGGAGAAGGCTTGTATGGTGGTTTATTTGTTAGTCTTACTTTCTAAATCATCTCCATTTTATTGTCACATTGATAATTCACACGCTTCCTCAGAACAATTCCACTTTATCTCAGCAACTTTTTTTCCGTCCCGCATGGGTCCCGCGGGATCCCGCGTCCCGCAAATGGGACGGGATGGGACGGAGTATTTTAGTCCCGTCCCGTTTTTGTCCCGTCCCGTCTCGTCCCGTTCCCGTCGTGGAACAACATAATTTCGGTCCGTCTCGTCCCGTATTCCCGTATTGACGGCTCTACTTTTCATATCTATAATTTAACTTCATGCATGTATTGGAGATTTTCTTGCGGTTTATTCCCATCATCTAAGTCCTGAACAACCATAAAACACCATAGTTAATTTCAAGTCTGACAATAAATGTCCTGAAATAGAAAATCGTCGTATATGTGCCATATGTGCCAACTAAACGGACTGGGCGCCGCATGCCGCCGAGACCCGCCTTATTGTTTTAATATTTTTTATAAAACTTTTTGTCCTAAATGGCTTCATTTCTTATCATTACAAATTTTGAAAAATTTGAAAACTCAAGTCGTCAATTGATTTATTAAAATTTTAAATCTCAATCTAAGAATTACAAACAAAATTCTAAAATCAGTTCCCCTCTTCAACCCATTTCTCGATCTCTTTATATTCGTCAATCTATTTCTATCTCGATTGTTGAGTCAAGGCTTGAGAGAGCTTTCATTATATTCCTCAATTTCACAATCAAATCAAGTTATTTCATCATGATATTATAAATCATGCTTAAATTCTCGACCCCATTTAGGCCCTGTATAAGTCATGCATGCCAGGCTCGACTCTCACGGCTAGCGACAGAGTAACAATTTTTAGAAACTTGCTATTTAGTAGATTGACACCGCTCATACGAGCAGTGCTACTCGTTGTTGCGAGTGATACAAAATCCGCTTCATTCGCTTGCTTTTATATTTGATGCATGAGATAATTTTAAATTTGGTGAAATTTACAATTTGTCAAATCAATTTTAACCATATATATTAAAAAAAAACTTGAACGACGTAAGTAAGAAATGCTAGTTACTGAGGCACCGGGGTAAATGAGAATATCAAAGCGCTTCAACGAGACTTAGCTGCAACTTGCTCTTTTCAATGGTTCCGATCTTGTCACCTCGTCGGGTTATTGCGTTCGACATATGTGATATTTTTGAGCTCGACGAGACCCACAAATTTTCAATATCGATTACACAAAAAATTAACGAATTTAGGTGGTTGGGGTGGAAGAAATAAAAATGCTGTAGTAGACCCATGTCCGGTAAAAGAAGAGTCCTTACAAGCAATCTCGTGTCCCTAGCTACTAGATCCCCACGTGAAAATCCAGGGTAAATTCAGTCATTTTAACAGCATTATTCTCCAACTTCAATATTGGTTCAAACTCTTAGCGACGACAACCTTGGCGGCTTCTATATCAACCTTCTTCCCTTCCCGGCCAAACCAAAATTATCATCTGGGTGATGTCGGCAAACACAGATTTGTCTTCACTCAATTGGTATTCTCTCTCTACATTATTAAATTTGATTGAATCAAGCTTTCAGTTCCAATATTTTTCTCTTCATTTTTAATTCAATAATTTGATTCAAAATCTGCTATATGGGATCTGGTCAACGCCAGCATTCACTCAATACTCTTCTAATTGAATCTGAGACTCTAATTTGGGCAGCCAATTTCAAATTTGTGAGTTACCCATTTGACTTACTGTTTCAAAAATATGTTCTTTGATCATATTGGACTTTTTTTTTTTTGCTTTCCTGAGTAATTTAGTGTTGTTTATATTGGTTTTTAATTGATATGGGTGGTGGATTCTTAGTAATTTTTGTTGTTTAATCTGTTTGAAATGTATCTATCTATTGAGCTGTTTGAATTTCCTCTTTTGTGTAGTCATTTCAAAAAATTTCCATTTGGGAGGCTGCATAGGGGTTTAGTAAAAGTATGTGCTTTAAATATCTTGCAAAATTTGAAATTTGTGAACCATCTGTTCAAATTTTGGTGTTTTCAGCATGTTTCTTGAATATTTGACTTGCTTTTCCTCCTTTTTTGTTTGGAGCTATAATAATTTGGTTTAAGGTTTTGTTTTGTTTGTTATTTTGATGTACATTCTACAATTGAAATGAATGAAGGTTTTGAGCCATTTGAATTTTCATGATTGATAGGGCTATGTGCGTTTGGAAGGCTGCATAAGGGTTTAGGTAAAATAGGAAGAAAAGGAGATACCTAAATTGGTTCATGTAAATAAAAAAGATCTGATTTCCGAGGCCAGTAAAGAGGAGGTTTGTGGGACTATGCTCTCCTTTCAGAAATGGAGGTGTTCATGGTCTCTATTGGCAGCCATTGCTTCAATTGTGGCATTGCTTTCAGTAGTTCATCTATTCTTGTTTCCTGTGGTGCCTTCTTTTGATTACGATGGCTCTAGGCAACAAACCCAAACCTCTTGCCTGCCAGTTAATGGATCACTTCAAGGAAAAAAGGTTAATATTGCACAAAATCCTCCGCCCGTGATTGATTTAGAAGCTCAATTTCCAGCTGACTCCCATAAGGCAGTTGTTTACCGTGGGGCACCATGGAAAGCTGAAATTGGCCGCTGGTTAGCTGGTTGTAATTCAATCACAACTGTAGTAAATGTTTCAGAGGTACTATGCTTGTGATTATTATAATTGATTATCTTTTCCTGATTACCATATTGGATTTATTAAGTTCTAGATTCATAAATATATTTTCCTCAACATGTCCAAAACTTTTGATTGTTAATTGGCTGAGATAAAAACTTCTTAGTGCAAATCTGCTTTTCTTGTAACTTAGAAGCTGTCTTCATTTATGGATTACAGTTTTGATGTTTATTTTTGCTCATAGTGAGTGATTATGTTTATAGCAAATCGGTGCCAAGGGCTGTAAAAATGATTGTAATGGTCAAGGCATTTGCAATTATGAATTGGGTGAATGTCGCTGCTATCATGGATTCACAGGTTAGTTCTTCTTCAACCCTTTTCAATGTAATTTATATTATGTGTTTTAAGATTTTTAGTGGAAGGATGAAATTTGTAGATAGCACTTTGCAGTATGTGATTGGTGCTAGAATCAGGATATGAGCCTGAATACTTCTCAAAAAAGTGTATAAGCTAAGGTGTATGAGTATGATCATTCACAATAGGATGAGTTCGCATAGAATAGTTACATTTTTGTAGTTATATCCATTCGTTCTAGCTCTTAATGCCGTATTACAATGGTGCGTTGACTTGAACGAAATTAGTAAAATACTACGTAATATGGTAATATGGGTTATCTTATTCAAGATAACTGATTTTCTTGGATGACATTATAAAACTTAAAGCAGATGTTCCATGGGGAGAAGTGAACAATATTTTTTCTGTGTCGATTAACGTTTGGGCTTCATTATTGGGTTAGATTGGTATGCCTTAAAAGAGCTTAATATGTTTCTCAATTTTATTTATTTATTTATTTGTATCCCTCTCGAATTTAGATTCAAACAACCTTAATTAACGTTATGCTATATCAAGGGTAACACACTACAAAAATGATCTTTCATGAAACTGGAGACTAGATTACTAGAGTGGTCTATAAGAATTTCACAGTTGGGGTTTGGTTTCACAACAAGGGAGGATTAAGCTTAATATGTTAATATACATGTCGGTTTCCTTTTTGGTTTGGTTGGTTACTTGACATGGTAACAAAGCAATGACCTGAATTTATAAGAGTGTTAATCTTTAGCAGTTCTGTTTAGCATTACATTTTTTTTTTCATTTTTTATCAAATGAATCCAGTTTTTATCAAGTAGTAATAATAAAAAAACCCCTTGTTTTTTTAAGTCTTAGCAGTTCTGTTTATCACTTATTCTTAAAATCAACTTACTCTTGTTCTTTGCTGCATAACAAAGAGTAGAGATCTTTTATGATATCATTCATGGGTCATATGCCTTAGTTCTCCGTTGTGCTGTCACATTTGTTATGTTTGTTATTTTCTTGTAAAAATGTTGTTACTTACCAGTTTGCAACAACGTTGTAATCGGTCAGACACATGAACTATTGTAAAAAGAAAGCATTTGGAGCCAATTGACAATTGACGAAGTTCAAAAGTAACCCTTTTGCATAACAAAGTCTGAAGTGTGCGCTTTCCCTATAAGCAGAATGAATCATTAATATCTCTTTTTAATCACATGCACAAATATATTATATACTCCCTCCGTCCCCATTTAAACTTCAAAATAAATTTGACCTCAAATATTAAGGAGAGGAATGTTTTTATTATAAAATATAGAAAGTGGGGGAATAGTTAGTGGATAGTTGTTGTGAGTATGACATGTGGGGCCCATTGAATAAAGAAGTATTATAAACTTTCCTTTTGGGTTTTTGAAGTTTTAAAATGGGGCATCCTTTTGGGAAATTTTTTGAAATTTCAATTGGGACGGAGGGAGTATATATGTGTGTGTGTGTGTGTTCTTCTTGACTCATAATTACTTTTGATGAAATAGGCGAAGGATGTTCCGAGAGAGTGAAGTTAGAGTGTAATTACCAGGGATCCAACGAGGAACCATATGGACATTGGGTTGTTTCAATCTGCTCTGCTTACTGTGACAAAACAAGAGCAATGTGCTTCTGTGGGGAAGGCACAAAATACCCAAATCGCCCTGTTGCTGAGGCATGTGGGTTCCAAGTGAAGTAAGCCTATTTTTAATTACTTCCTCATATTATTAATGCCATTACCCTAAAATCTTTACACTTATTACCTGATTCCCAACTCACTGCCATACAAACCAGCTTACCTAATGGACCTGAAGGTCCAAGAATCACCAATTGGTCCAAAGCTGACACGGATATTTTCACAACAAACGTTAGCCAAAGAGGATGGTGCAATGTGGACCCCGTTGAAGCATATGCATCCAAGGTGAAATTTAAGGATGACTGTGATTGCAAGTATGATGGTTTGTGGGGTCGGTTCTGTGAGGTGCCTGTGCAATCTGTTTGCATTAACCAATGTTCGGGCCGTGGGTATTGCAGTGGAGGATTTTGTCGGGTATAATTATCATTCTCAGCTTATTTTCTCATATTTAGATGTAAAGTAAATATTTTTCTTGTCTGTTTAAGCAAACATAGGGAGGATGAAGCGATGAACTATTTGGGCGGCTCACTTAACTTTTGTAAATTGGTTTCCGCCTTATGATGATAATTTATCTCTTTTTTCTTTTATTTTTTAAAGGAAATTACATCACCTCTGTTCTATTTTGGGATTATCCACCTAAAGAGTCCACTCAAAAAAATTACGCCTTCAATATGTACAACTTTTCAACTTTAACCTCCAAACGAATACAAGCATCTTGCATACACTTTGAACATTTTTGTTTATCCGACCAAGTTTTAATATACTCCCTCCGTCCCACAATATCATGCACAAATGGGAGGGCACAAGAATTAAGGAGAAAAGGGAAAAAGGTGATGTTGTGTGTGTGTATGGTTCGATAGGAGAGAGAAAGTAGGGTGAGTAGGTAATTGTTGTGAGTATGACAAGTGGGTCCCATTTCCATTCAGGGACTTTGCTGATTATTGTGGTATGCCCAAAAGGCGTCTTTTTGCAAATTATTTGGGACGGAAGGAGTATATTCTATCCCCTCATTATTAGATTTCTGAAAAGTTAACTCTTTGGTCCAATAGGATGGAGTGCTTATTTTTTTACACCAGTACTGCCATTCTTGAGATTAAATAGCTGAAGCTACTTTGCTTTTTCAGTGCGACAATGGCTGGTTTGGAGCAGATTGCAGTATCCCATCTGCTCTGGCGTCTATGAGAGACTGGCCTAAATGGCTTCGCCCAGCTCAGGTTACTGTTCCTGGCATTTCACAAGGTACAGGAAATCTTATCAATCTCAATGCTGTGGTGGAGAAGAAAAGACCCCTTATATATGTTTATGATTTGCCAACGGAGTTTAACAGTCTGTTACTAGAGGTCAGAACCCTAATTGGAAGTCAATCTCAATCCACTCGCTAAGCAAATTATTCATAATTTTAGTTTGTTTCACTGGAATTACAGGGGAGGCATTTTAAGTTTGAGTGCGTAAACAGAATATATGATGATAGGAATGCTACTTTATGGACGGATCAGCTTTATGGTTCACAGGTAATAATCGAGCCTAGGGGACCTCAGTTGACTTTTATATTGGAAGTTGACCCATGTATGATGCTTATTTGTTTTGCAGATGGCTATGTATGAAAGCATGCTTGCTAGCCCTTATCGGACACTAAATGGCGAAGAAGCGGATTTCTTCTTTGTGCCAGTTCTCGATTCATGCATCATAACTCGTGCTGATGATGCTCCTCACTTGAGCATGGCGGTATAGTGTCTTTCTTGAGAAGCCGCTGCCTAAATTAGAAGAATTCTTGAGCTATTGAAATGCATAAATATCTTTACCCGAATTATTTTGACATATTTGAATTTCTAACAATGAAGTTGGTCTTGTGCCGTGTGCTGACCAAAATCATGTGTTCTTTCGCTTCGTCTACTACACTCATGTATTTTCTGTTGATTCTGTAAAGTTTAAGCTTCGTGAAGTTGAAATTGATAAGTGCTCTTTGTTGAATGATTTTTTGTTCGGTCTTTGAGAATCATGTTTAAGCTTTTACTAATGCTTATCTTCGTTGACATCTTTGGTTTCACTCAATCGCACTTAATCTTCAATCCCATACTGTTACTTTCCTTTCGTGTGCCATTACACATTAAACCTTGTTTTTCTGTCTTCTATCCTCTTCACCTACATATTTATTCATTCCGATATAGGCCGTGTGATTGGGCACACAGTTGAATGAGGGTATTTGAAGCTTTATAATAATATCTGTTGTTTAGCTCCCATTTTTATCGCCTCCATTTTGGATTCAACAAAATCATAAGTTGAACTAGGGGAATTGATACTCCCAAAATTGAATAATGGAATATTTTTGCCAAGCCTAGGACTCAAAATAATCAAATTTCTTAATAATTAGCTTTTTTTTCTTTTCTAAACTCTATTTTTTTTACTTTCAGGCACATCAGGGGTTGAGAAGCTCTCTTACTCTGGAACTTTATAAAAAGGCTTATGATCACATTATTGAGCATCATCCTTTCTGGAACCGTTCCTCAGGAAGAGATCACATCTGGGTAAGGCCTGGATTCTAAAGTTCAAAATGATTTTCAATAAGAAATAACCTTTGACTTTAACCTTTTTTTCGCTTTTTTTTTTTACAGTTATTGGTAATGACTATTTCTTGATATTCTTATGCAGTCTTTTTCTTGGGACGAAGGTGCTTGCTATGCTCCAAAAGAGATATGGAGCAGCATGATGTTGGTCCATTGGGGTAATACAAATTCAAAGCACAAAAACTCGACCACGGCTTATTGGGCTGACAATTGGGATCGTATCTCTCCAGAAAGAAGAGGCAATCATCCATGTTTTGACCCGGAAAAAGATCTCGTACTTCCCGCATGGAAGCGTCCTGATTCCACTTCCCTTAGCTTAAAACTTTGGGCCAGGTATATTTCTTTCCTCCATTCCCAAACACATCCCACTTTATGTATTGAAAAGTCAAAGTGGGAGTGTGGGACAGTTTCATATTAACAGTTAACATACATTAATTTGTTTTTAGGTAATGACATTTCAATCACTGAAACTACTATCATCATATTTCAATATTCAAAATTGTGCAAGAATCTTATGAATCTTCAGTCAATATATGTATATATATAGTATATATATCCCATATTAAAGGGCACAAAATTGCTAGTGCACGAGAATTAAGAAGAGAGTATATGTATTAAAAAAAATATAGGTAATATAGTAGGTATTGTGAGTATGAAAAGTGTGGTAGGAGTGAGAAAGTGGCATAAAGAATAGTAAGCGGATAGTTGTTGTGAGTATGACATGCGAGTCCCATTGAATAATGTAATATTATAATGTTTCCATTTTGGGTAATGTGACTTATTAATGGGACACCCAAAAAGGAAATTTGTGCCCTTTATTATGGTGGGATGGAGGGAGTATATTTTAGTTCAAGTTGACTGAAATTTCAAAAAATGAGACTATTTGTTTGGTGAGGAGAGAGTAACTGGTTTGATAACTTCATTTGAGTTATGTGCAGAACTGTTGCTTGGTCTTGCAATCTAATCATTTTCATTTTTGGAAATATTGTCGCAGACCTCGTGGGGTGCGGAAGACACTTTTCTACTTTAATGGAAATCTGGGACCAGCTTATGATTATGGAAGACCAGAAGCTACGTAAGTGGAAGTTAGGACTTTTGATAACGAAATAAAAAAGTAGAATGACAAGGTTAAGCTAAATTTCCCGTAGCTTAATCTTTTTCTGGGTAAAACAAAAGGTCAAATTTAAGACAAAATGACTTTTTCGAAAAGCCTTTGAGTAACATATTTTTGAGAAAAGCAAAAGTACTGGATGTTTCTCCTTCTTGTGAAGCCACATAGAGCTAATGGATTCGACCTCCTTGATTATGGAGCTGTCATTTTTACCACCTTTAAGCGAGAAATAGCAATTTTACCACAAAAAAAACATTTTTTTTTGTTTTTTCAGTTTTGACCCTCTTTAGTTTAGGAAAAAAATACGACTATATCATAATTTTGACCCCCCAATCCATTGAAATTCTGTCATCGCCACTAAATGTGATGGCTTTATGCAGATATAGTATGGGCATCAGACAGAAACTAGCAGAAGAGTTTGGATCAACTCCAAACAGAGATGGGAAGCTAGGGAAACAACATGCAGAAGACGTGATTGTGACCCCACAGCGTTCTGATAACTATCACGAGAATTTGGCCACTTCTATCTTTTGTGGTGTTATGCCTGGAGACGGATGGAGTGGTCGAATGGAAGATAGTGTTTTGCAAGGCTGCATTCCCGTTATAATTCAAGATGGGATTTTTCTGCCTTATGAAAATTTCTTGAATTATGAAAGTTTTGCTGTTCGAATAAGTGAAGATGAAATTCCAAACCTGATAAATATTCTCAGGGTAAAATTGTCTAATACCAAAATCTAACAGATTGTGAATAAGAAAAAGATTGTCCGTCTCTTGTTTAAAGTTTTGCGTTTTTATTTGTGTAGGGATTTAAAGAGACAGAAATAGAGTTCAGGTTGGCGAACGTGCAGAGGATTTGGCAAAGGTTCTTATATCGTGATGCCATTTTGCTCGAAGCTGAGAGGCAGAAAACTACTAAAGGGTTTACAGAGGATTGGGCTACAACATTCTTGCAGCTAAGTGAAGATGATGTCTTTACAACTTTCATACAGGTATGCTCCCTCTGTCCCATATTACCTTACCCATTTTGCTATTTTGGGCGTCCCACTTTAAAGTCACACTTTCCTAAAAATGAAACTTTTTAATACTTCTTTATTCATGGGACCCACTTGTCATACTCACAACACTTTTCAAATATACTATTCTCTCCACTCATTCTCTCTCCTACCCACTCACAACTCCTACTTTAATAACATTATTTCTTATTTTCCATTCTCAACAGTAAACGAGTAAGCTTTTATGGGACGGAGGGAGTACACTTTTTTTTTTTGGGTCAATTGCAATTCTGTTACCTTCTTTACACATTTGCAATTTGATTCCCAATATTGTATTTTTTGCAACCCGATTCCCAATTTTTACATTTTGTTGCAATCAGGCATAAAAACTGACAACACGTTTTTATTTAACCAAAGTTGATGAAAAACATAACAAGCTGTTTTGAAAATTTTAATGTCCACCCATGTAATTCAACTGATTTACGTTTTCCGCTATTTCATCAATACGTATGATCACCCACCTTTAGAAATACTACATTGCCCTGAATACACCCATTATTTTTCCCGTTTTACCCTCATTAAAAGAATCCTACTTCTAATTTCACCTACTGGTGGTGGTGGTGGTACGGTAAAGGTGGGGTGATGAAGATGAATGGATGAAAATGACAGGGATGAACATTACATTTTTCAAAGAAAATCTATAAGTTTTCATCAACTTTCGTTAAACAATTAACGCTTTGTTAGTTTTTACACCAGGTTGCAAAAAATCTCATATCGCTAGTCTATAACTAAGCGATCCCTTAAAATCTTAGCTAATGGAGTTGGACTTGTTTATTTTCTTACAAGGTGTTGCATTACAAGTTACATAACGAACCTTGGAGACGACAAGTTGATAACATGAAAAAGAGATTTAGTTTACCCAAAGAATGCTTGATCAAATTATAGTGAAGAAAAGCGTATACTTATTTATAGAGCTTGCAAACTCCGAAAGGGTTCTCGCTGGCTCGGGAAACGAGAAGACAAAGCAGCTTCATGTTCGAGTTCATGTCAATGCAGAGCTTTGATTGATCAGCACCCAAATATCAAGTTCTTCCCTCCCAATTTTCCAATTCTTGTTTTAGATTTATACATGTGAAATGAATTTTCCTCCATTCTTGTTTTCTGGTCCTATGTTTATCTTCCTCAGAAACATTGGGCTAAATGAAGATCCTCTGTTGTTGATATATAGATTTACTTTTGAATCTCTGCATGCATGCGTGTGACCTGTTTGATGAAACTCCTCGACCAAAATACGCAGGGGCGGATCTAGCCTTTTTGGAGGTGGGCTCAAATTTTGATTTTTTTTTTACCTAAGTCACTGACTATATGTAACTTTTTTTTATACATGAAGTTATTTTTCACTGTTATTATTGTTTACAATATTTTTTAAATACTAAGCCATGCGGTTCCAAAATCCTGAATTATCGCGTGAAAATACGGACTAGTACTTATTAGTAAAAACTTTGAAAGCTTGTACTGCTAACTTCTGTAAATGTAAAATACTTGTAGTTCGGAAGAGATTTTTTGTTTTAAATTACTTCGTAAAACTACAATACATTTTGTCCAAAAAATCTTATTTTGATTAGTTAGTTGTCATTTTAAAAATATTCAATTGAATAGATACTTGAAATAATAAAAAGAAATTAGTATACTCCCTCCGTCCCAAAATATTTGTCTCATTTGACTTTTTTGTTGAACTTTGACCACAAATATATGACAATTTAATTATGTTCATGAAATTCTAAAAATTCCTATTGATTCACCATTAATAATATTATCAACAACAACTTTTAGAATTTCATGAACATGATTAATCTCTCATAAATTTGTGGTCAAAGTTCAACAAAAAAGTCAAATGGGACAAACATTTTGGAACGGAGGGAGTATATGATATATATTAATTGCTTTTTATAATACTCCCTCCGTCCCAATAAAAGCTTCACCAATTACCCAAAAGGGCGTCCCGTTAGAAGCTTCACCTTTCCTTTTTTGGACATAAAATATTATTATTTCCTCCACTCATTCTCTCTCCTACATTATTTTAATACTCACAACACCATTATAATTTATTATTCCCTCCACTAATTCTCTCTCCTATTTTCAAATTACACTCACAACATTTTTTTTCCCTCCCATTACCATAATTCCCGTGCCCAAGGAAAATGGTGAAGCAATTGGTGGGACGGAGGGAGTACGTATGAAAATTTTATTGATTTTTTAATTAAAGCCTAACAAAATAAATAAATAGTCAAAATTTTATTGATATTTTTAATTGCAAGGGCAATGTCACTCTATAAATTTGCCTTTTAAGAAAGAGTTCAACCGAACTGATACTCAGTGTCGCGCCGTCGCTTGTGGCAAAAGCCCTGTCGGACTTCTCTCTACGCATCATCATGCCTCTCTCCGCCTCTCTCCGTCACGTAGTATCCCCACAAAGGGGCGGCGGTAGTGCCGGCGGCCGCTTCAATGGTGGCACTGGGACCTACCACCACCCCAATTTCGTCAATATTCTTCCCCATGACTCCCATTCTAGGAGTTTTCTTAGAGCTTCAGTTGCTTTGTCGTCTTCGTCGGTTGTGCTTGAGGATCAGGCGAGTCGAATCAACTCACTGAGTCAGGTCTCCGCGGTGTTGGGTGCGCAGTGGGGTGATGAAGGCAAGGGCAAGCTCGTTGATATTTTGGCCAAGCATTTTGATGTTGTTGCTCGTTGTCAGGTAATATTTTCTCCCAATTTTTTTTTTTCAATCATTGTATTAACCTTTAAAAAAAATTGGAATTTGTTATGAAATTTTGAAATTCTATGTGTTTGCCTGCTTGCTGGGGATATGATTTATGTTGTTTCAATCACTGCACAGTCCCAAAAAGTCCGTGACTTTTAGGGTGAACCCAATTGAACTTTGACCATTATTTTATAAAAACCTAATTATCCTTGTACAATTCTAAAAATGGTGATTGATAATATTTATAATGGTGAATAAAAAAAAGGGCAAACCCCGGTGCGCCAAGCGCTCCCCGCCAAGCGGGGGTTGGGAGAGGGAACCATTTATAATGGTGAATCAATAATAATTTTTAGAATTACTTAAGGATAATTAGGTTTGTATAAAATTATGGTCAAAATATGATTTAGTTGACCATGAAAGTCAAGGTAAGACGAACTTTTTGGGACAGAGGGAGTAGTTTATTTTATTGTTGTGGGTGTTGATTGAATACATTGCAATTTGATATCAACCAATTCCAATAAAGTATCACATGTTGAAGAAGCAATTCAATTGACTAAATTGATATCACTGGGATTTAGAGTATCCATTGTTATGGGAACAGAGTTACTCAACTTGGTTTTGGAACGGAATTATTAAGGTCCATGGCCATTCAACAAGATAGAAGAACCATCAGTGGAACCTTCGATTTTTCAAGAACCCTAGAAAGAAAAATCTTGATTATTTTGTAGTCACTGATCATACTGGACTTAAAATAGGGTATGTCTATTATTTTGTAGTCACTGAGAAAAACTTTAGGAGATCGTACTTGGCTGTTTATTGCAAGTCTGGTGATAGCAATGATTACGTTTTCTTATTAGACCATCTCCAGTAGTTTACTCCAAATTTTACTTTAAATCACCAAATTGGTGCAATTTCAGCATCAAATATCTCACACCATCTCCAGCAGCTTACTCCAAATTTTGCACCAAATAAGAATCTTTTCAGTATATGCTTGTTATTTCATTTAATTAAAAGATTTTTTCATTAATCTTATTTAATATTATTCAAATTACATTATATTAAATAGTATGCCATAAAACTTAAATTAAACAATTAATAACTATAAATAAATAAATTGAAAATAAAAATAAAAATTTATTAAAAGAAACATTAAAAATTTATTAAAAGAAACATTAAAAATAAAAATTTATTTCATTTTCAATATTTTAACATATTTTCAAAGTTTTGTAATTTTATTTAAAAAATTAATGATGCAAATTCTAAAATATAAATAATAAATACCATCCTCAATTATCCTCATTTTCATTCAAAACAAAAAACGCAAGGAGAGAAACAGAGAGAGAAAGAGACGGCGATAAATTGCTCTCCGCCGCCGCCATCGCCACCGCCACCGCCACCACCAAAATCAAGGTAATCTCCTTCTCCTTCCACTTCCCCTTCCCCTTCTACTTCCAGATTTCTTGGGTAATTAAAAAAAAAAAAAAGAAATGAAATTAGGATGGCACAAAGGATTTTGGTGCGCCAAATTTGGCGCAAATAAGGGGCAACGCTAAAATGGCGTGGAAGATGGCGTCGTTGTTGGAACTCCATTTTTCGCCAATTTGGCGATGGCGCACTGATTTGGCGCAGTGCTGGAGATGGTCTTACTCCTTGCTTAAACTTAAAACTAATACTTTTGAACTTGGAAGTTATGTTAACTCTAATTTATTCATTGTTCCCTTTGGTTGTTCTAATATTTTTGGGAATAACTTATTAAAATATTGTCCCAATATTTCCAGAAAATTTTGTCCCCAAAATTAATGCCTATTTTCTAAAAAATATTGTCCCTAAAGTTCCAGTGAACATTTTCATTTTGTAGACTTTAATGTTAAATTTGTGAACTTTTTACAGGGTGGAGCTAATGCGGGTCATACCATATACAATTCTGAGGGAAAGAAGTTTGCGCTTCACCTTGTTCCATCAGGAATTCTGAACGAGGACACAATGTGTGTTATTGGCAATGGAGTTGTCGTCCACTTGCCGGAGCTGTTTAAGGAAGTTGATGGACTCGAGTCTAGTGGAATTTCCTGCAAAGGGAGGATAATGGTTTCCGATCGTGCTCACCTTTTATTTGATTTTCATCAAGTAGTAGATGGGCTCAGAGAAGCCGAACTCTCCAAATCCCTTATTGGAACTACCAAGAGAGGCATTGGGCCGTGTTATTCTAGCAAGGTTATTAGGAACGGTATTCGAGTATGTGACTTGAGACATATGGACACTTTCCCCCAGAAGCTTGATCTTTTATTAGCAGATGCAGCTTCAAGATTTCAGGGTTTTAATTATAGCCCTGACATACTCAAGGAAGAAGTTGAAAAGTACAAGAAATATGCTGAGAGGTTGGAGCCGTTTATTGCTGACACCGTGCATTTCATGAATGAATCCATCTTACAAAATAAGAAGATTTTGGTGGAAGGTGGTCAGGCAACAATGCTTGATATTGATTTTGGGACTTACCCTTTTGTAACTTCCTCTAGTCCTTCAGCTGGTGGAATCTGCACAGGCCTTGGTGTCGCTCCAAGAGTCCTTGGTGATATTATCGGAGTGGTGAGTGGATCATTTCATATTAATGCTTCTTTTCTGTTTTTCTTGCTCCGTCCGTCCCAAAATGAATGACCATTTTTTTTTATTTGCTCTTGATTCACGAGCAAATTTGTTTTTTATTTTGGCACTGAGGGAGTATTCAACTCGATGTTGTATGCATATCCATTTACGCATCTTTTTGAAGAAAAAACTTCAAATCTGAAGAGGATGTAGGTAGCAAGAAGACAATTTAATTTAAAATGTTCGTCTTTACATTACTTAACATAATCAATATCCATGTTCTTTTCAATCAAAATAAAATAAGCCGATATGGCTTCTCCTTGGCATCTCTTCACTGAATTACAAAAACCAGTTTTATTTTTTTTCCCCGAGAAGCAAAGGAAAATATTTATAGTATTGCAGGTTTGGTTGCTTACAGACTAATTGCAGGTTAAGGCATACACGACCAGAGTTGGGTCAGGTCCTTTCCCCACAGAAATTCTGGGTAAAGGTGGGGATATTCTTAGGCTTGCTGGACAGGAGTTTGGAACAACCACTGGCCGTCCTCGTCGCTGTGGCTGGCTTGACATAGTTGCCCTGAAATATGTTTGTCAGATAAATGGATTTTCATCCCTAAATCTTACAAAACTGGACGTTTTGTCGGACCTCTCCGAGATTCAGCTGGGTGTTGCTTACAAAAACAGTGATGGTTCACCAATATCGTCTTTCCCAGCTGATATGGCTGTTCTCGAACAATCAAAGGCAAGTTCATTTCTGTACTTATTTAACTTCCCTGTCCTTCTGTTTTTTAGCTCTCCCTTGGTTATTAGTGCATCTGTTTCGAAAATCTAAAAGTTATTCTAACATTAAAATTTGGATTTCACTGCAGTTTGTAATTGTGTTTCCCCACCCGAAATTGTTGGCTTCTTTCACTACTGTTTATGGGTAGTGTATGCATGCAGGGGCGGACCTATGCTTTGTCAAAAGGAGGCAATTGCCCCCATTGACTTTTTAAAATGTGCTAAATTAGTACTAAATTTTTTTAAGAAAAATAATTTTTACCATTAAAAATTGTATTTTGCCCCCGATCAAGAAAAAATAACACTATATTTTATTTTTGCCCCCGTTTGTACTAAATTTACAATTTTCGTTGTAAATTAAAAATAATTTAGCTCTTCCATCTCTTTCTACTTCTCATTCCTCGCTCTTTTTCTTTCCCAACTTAAGCTTATACTACAAAGTGAATTCATTGCCAAATTTTATTTCATCTTGCCACTTTTCATATTTTTCTTTAAGAACACAACACATCAATGCTGGACTTGAAAATGTCTTTTTTTTTTTTTCACTACACACACACACACACAGAAGCGCCTAGGAAATCCTAGGGGGAGAAAGCCTTCCCTCTAACTTCTGGGGGGGTGGGGGATCGAACCCATGACCTCCAGGTTATTATTGCTTGTTGGACACGCGTGGTTTATCTCTGATATCTTCCCTTGTATGTTTAGGTGGAATATGAAACAATGCCAGGGTGGCAGACTGATATTTCTTCAATAAGAAACTATTCCGATCTGCCAAAAGCTGCACGTGATTATGTGGAACGAGTAGAAGAGCTTGTTGGTGTACCAGTTAATTACATTGGAATCGGGCCTGGTCGTGATGCTCTTATATACAAATGATTCCAGTCTCTCGTTTCGGAAACACAGTGGAATTTTGTCCTCGATAGTCAATACTGGCCTTTCCGGAAACACAAAAATGAATCAATTTGGTAAAACATGCTTTATTGATGTAACAAACTAGCATTCTAGTTTTACATTTTTTCCCTTAATTTTGTATTGTGATTGACCAATCTGAGTTTGACTTGTTGTGACCCATGTTATATGGGTTACCAAGTTTGATAAATCAGAAACCTATGGAGTTTGTGAATCCTGACATTGACCCAAACAAACTGCCATTTTATGCCTCTTTTTTTCTCTGACAATCATGACAGCATTCCCTCTGACAATCTACTTCTTCAACTGTAACTGCAATTGCAAAGTAGCAGCCTTCTCTCTCTCTCTCTCTCTCTCTCTCTCTCTCTCTCTTTCTCTCTCTCTCTTGCTATTATATTACTCCCTCCGTCCCACCCCAAATGTCTCAAAATGGGTTCGGTGCGAGAATTAAGGAAAGTGATGTAGAAAAGAGAAAAAGTTTAAATGTCGTGAGTATGAAAAGTGATGTAGGAAAGAGAAAGTAGGGTAGGAAATAGTTAGTGGATATTTATTGTGAGTATGACAAGTGGGTCCCACAAATAAAAAAGTAATAAAAACTTTCCTTTTTTGGGTTGAGACATTTTAAATGGGACGTCCAAAATGGAAAGTTGAGACATTTGGGGCGGGACGGAGGGAGTACAACAGAACAATATTTCTTTTTTCATAGTGCTTCTACAAGTAGAGTGATACAGACACTGACCTACAGTATTTTTGCTAGATATTATTCTACTACGTGATGATACAGGTGATCAAAGGATGGTTAGAGTACAAACTTGTACATTCACGTACAAGCCTCAGAAATTCCAAATTGAAGTGGGAAAATCAAGCTCTTCATGATGATCATAAACATGGAAGCTACTGGTTTCTTCTGCAGCTCTATGATCCTCTATTTCATGCATTTCACGAAGCACGTCCCAATTAAAACTCTGCTCAGCAAACTCCGCTTCTCCATCTCCAACGACGTCTTTTGAAGAAGATAACTCAAGTTCTGTAACATTACTAGTCGAGACCTCACTCTGTTCTTGCTTATCATCTTTCTTCAACACACCAATCTGCTGAAGAAACTCGTTCAAATCAATCTGAGGCTTCTCCACACGAAATTCTTCCTTCCCTTTTGGATTTTCACTAGTCTGATCAATCAAGACTGGAACTTGATGCTTCGGATCACTAGTTGAGGAGCTGGAAGAAGATGATTGGCTAGTAAAGACTCCATTTTTCTTGAGTTCTTGGAGTCTTTGATGAATGACATGAACACTAGGCTGGGCATTCAAGTTAAGCAAACCCGTTGTAGGAAACATCGAAACAAACTTGCTCGAAGGGAACCATTTGAATTTCTGTGATTTATTAAGAGGGTTGAAATTCGATCGGAGATGGGGCAAATTAAGGTACGCATCAGGACCGTACAATCTTCTTGCAGCTTCATCATAAGCCATTGCAGCTTCTTCAGCAGTAGCAAAAGAACCCAACCAAAGTCGGGTTCTTTTCTTGGGCTCTCTGATCTCCGCAACCCATTTCCCCCACGTCCGTTGCCTAACACCTCGGTACTCGCATGCAGCATTCTGGGGCCCGCCTTTGCCTCGAGTGGGGCCTTTCTTCCATGGCTTAAGTGGAGCTCTTCTGCAATTTTCCATTATGGGGGAAGAAGTGAAGTGAGGAGTGTGTGTGTGTGAGTGAGTGAAAGGGCGCGGGATATGTATAGGGAGGAATTTGTTTGGTTTAAATGAAATCACGTTTCAGACTCCAAGCCCATGTGACCGTTGGGCTCTCAGTAGTGTATAGTGTTGGGCTAGCTATAGACTAAATTCAAAAATAATTAATAAAAATAATAATATAATTAAATAAATAAGTAAACACTAAATTCTGGTCAAGACATTTTTTAAGTGCATTTGATATACTCTCCCTCCGTTTCAATATAAAAGAGATTAATCGTCTCCGTTTCAATATAAAAGAGATTAAATGTGAATGAGCGGAAATCAAGAAAAAAGTAAGTGTTGTAATTATAAAAAGTATAGTACGAGAGAGAAAATGGGGTATGAAGTTTTTGTTGTTAGCACGACAAATGCGCCTTATTATTGTCTATTTTGAGTAAGTTTTTGGAAATTGAAATGGTAGAATAATAAAATTAAAATACTCCCATTCCAAAATCCAAAATGAATGTTATTTTTTTTTTTTTTTTTAATTTGATCTTATCAATAAAACATTTTTTTTAATAAATTTTTTAAAATTAAAATACTAAAAATTCATTTTAGGACAAAGGAAGTACTTATTAATTTTCCTATTGGACTGAGAGTTCCATAAACTAATGATACTATTTCAAAAATATTACCCAATTTTAGTACTCACAAAAACAATTTATTTACTATTTTCTACCTCATTTTCTTTATTATATACTCCCTCCGTCCCGATAGAACCCGCAATCTTACTGTTTGTACCCGAATTAAGGATAAAGTTAGTGGAGAAAATGTTGTGAGTATGAAAAGTGAGGTTGGAGAGAGAAAGTGGGGTAGAAAATAGTGATTTGATTGGTGTTGTGAGTATAAAAGTAAAGTAGGAGAGATAATTAGTGGGTGGAATAGTAAAGATTTTTTGTCATTTTAGAAAATGTGCAGTTTGTAATGGAACGCCCAATGAAAGTGTGCAGATTGTAGCGGGACGGAAGGAGTATATTTTCATATTCAAAACAATAATCCAATTTTAGTAACATTTGTTAGGGAGTGGGGGGGAGGGGGTGGGTGAGTGTTGGGGGGGGGGGATCAATTCCCTTTAGTCAATTCCCTTTAGTCCTTAAAATTCCATCAAGTGATAGAATTGAATGAAGTGTCACAATCGTGACTTCCCTTGGATACTCAACTAGTGGACTTGTTCTTGCTTCCTTCCCCTCTCTCTCTCTCTCTCTCTCTCTCTCTCTCTTCCTCAATGTAAGTATAGAAGAGAAGGATGGTCAGATCAGATCACCTCAAAGCATTTCTAGTATTCACGAGGCTCTATATATCTTCACATGTCTTGCTGACAGTCACTCACCACCTGATCTCCGCCAGCCCCTTCACCTTTCTCCCATGCTTATGCATGCACGTACAGTACACATATCCTCTTCTCCTTGGATTCTCTTCTAGTTCTAGCTACTTGCACACTGTAGTTAGTGTGTTTTCTAGTGTATTCATCTTGTCCCTAGATTATTCCGATCCCCTCCCGACTGTCTGAGCCAAGACTGTACATGTGCCGTATACACTTTCTAAAGTATACTCCCGCACCAAGGGGACGTATAAATGAGCATGTGTACGTAATAGTAATACTCCCTCGTTTCCTTTTTAGTTTGTCGCAAAATAGTCAATAATTAGAGTACGTGTACTTTCAGAAGGTACGAGTAAAGTAAAGCATCAACCGTAAAAGTTAAATGGGACAATCTTTTTTGTGACAGAAGCTCGAGTACCTTAAGTGTCTCTTCCTCTAATTTTATCAAAGGGATCACTTTTCGCCTCACTGACAGACTTCTGCATTTCAAAATACTCTAAGTTTCATCAATAGTTATATTCATAAAAATCAATCACGCATCCTTAACTAGGTAGAAACTTACCGTAATGGCTTCTTGCTCTTCGCCTTCATTCACACCAGCATATAAATAAGTTTAGTGTCGGGATGTGAAGCGTCATCAACTGAAATAATCAACAGTTCCCTGGTTCTATATCCAACTAAGCTCTGGTTTCTTCTTCATATTTTTCCTTTCTGAAGTTACATTGTCTAACTTTTCGCAGAGGCATATACAGGGGCGGATCTAGCCAATTTTGACGTGGGCACCTCAGAATTTTGATTTTTTTTTTTTTACCTAAGTCACCGACTATAAGCCTACGTGGTTCCAAAATCCTGGATCCGCGACTGGGCATATATATTCTACAAGCCAGGATTGTTATGGGTAACGCAAGCCCCAAGTAATTAAGCACGCGAAACCATTACACTAGGCTCAAATGGAATTTCATCTATCAGCTTCAAAACCTTGTCAAGATGCCCTAACCTCCCCAAAAGTGACACCACGGAAGTATAATGCTCTACACAAGGTGTAACAGAATGGTCTTATAGCATGCAGGTAAAATAAGCCTGTACGTCCTTGATCTATTGAACCCGTGTTGCTACATGCAGAAAGCACAATGGTTAGGTTTTATTATTTTATATCTGTTTTCTGCATCATTTCAAACATTTGCAGAGCCTCTCCACCCAGATCATGCATGGAATATGCACAAACCGTCGCATTATACGACACCACATCACAGTTGCTCATCATGTCAAAGATTCTACGAGCATTCTTAGGGCTCCCACACTTGGGATCACTACAAGAAAAAAGCCTTTTCACAACGTTTTTATGGACAACGTTTTGAAAAAAACGTTGTGGTTCAGATAATTAGACAAACAAAATTTTATGGTTTTCTACAAAATTTATTTTAAAAAAAAAAACTTTTCACAACGTTTTAAAAACGTTGTTTTATGGTTTTCTACAACGTTTCTAAAATGTTGTCTTAGAACAACCTATTACAACGTTTATGAAAAACGTTGTCAAAGATAGGACAACGTTTTTAAAACGTTGTCTTAGACCCTATTACAACGTTTTTAAAACGTTGTCTTAGACCCTATTACAACGTTTATAAAACGTTGTCTTAGACTGGGGCCTAAGACAACGGTGGATGACACAACGTTTTCAAAAACGTTGTCAAAGGTCTTTAACAACGTTTAAAAAACGTTGTGAAAGCCCATTTTTGTTGTAGTGGATACATATCTATCAAAGCATTGGCAAACAAAGTAAATCCCCTCAAGGTATCTAACCGACTGCGAGCACCCCTGAATCAAAGTAAAGAGCGATTGCATGCGTTTCGTTCAGTCATTTCATCGAACAGTTGACAAGCATCTGTTATCGAGTCCGATTTCACATATAAATTGAGAAGCATATTCAATGCAAACAAGTCCAAACTACCAAAATAAATATTCTCCTTGTCTCTGAATAAGGTTCACACTTTTCTTTTTGATACATTAGACGTCTCAAAGCAACCTTCACACTTTGCTTTATTTTCAAAATGATAAAAATAAATAGTATCCGAGATATATGTCCTCATACTTTTAGAATAATAATAAAAAAAAACACTTATGCTTAACTAACCTATTTTATATCCGCTTGAATTATAAATAAAGGCCAAACTGCTCCTTTGCTCACCTAATTTTCACTTTTTCCCAATGTGATCACTTATATAATTTTTGATCCAATGTTCTCACCCAAATACATAATTTTTCCAATGCTCTCACTCACTTCACAAAGTCGTTAGTTTTTTAACTGATTTAGGTCACGTGCAGTCACGTGACTAACCCCAGTTAAAAACTTAACAAACCAAACCTAAAAACTTAAAGTTTCGGCCATCACTCTCTCAGTTTCCAGCCATCACTCTCATCCCTACCTCCGGTCACCTTCTCTTCGCCGGACCAAAGTTTCGGTCAGATCTGGATCACCACCGCCTTGTGGAGAAACATCTGGACATAGGAGCATTAGATCTGAACTCTCCTTAAGAAAGTAAAGCCACACCCACCAGAATTGGCACAATCAGCCTTCAGACGCGCCCCCAAACACTGCCACAACTCCCCAAAACCAAGGTCGACGAAATTCCGGCCAAAACTGCTCACTACCATCATGTTTGACGCGTCCTATCCCCAAAACGAAGTAGCATGCACAAAAAGCACCATCACCGCATCTTACAAGGTGAGAGCATTGGTTCATTAAGTTTTTAGGTTTGGTTCGTTAAGTTCTTTACTGGGGTTAATCACGTGACTACATATGACCTAAATCAGTTAAAAAACTAACGACTTCGTCAAGGGAGTGAGAGCATTGGAAAAATTACATACTTGGGTGAGGACATTTGACCAAAAATTATATAAGTGAGCACATTGAAAAAAGGTAAAAACTTAGATGAACAAATGGGCAGTTTAGCCTTATTTTTGACCGTTATGTCTCAATTCCACTTGAACCCCTAATCCTTTTTTAATGTTTTTTTGATATGACTCAAGGTGTCTTATTTTGAGACGGAGAGAGCACATTTCTTAAAAAATATCAAAAAAAATGAACGTCTATTTTACAAAAAAAAAACTTTGACACTAACTAAATGGTTTCTATCTTTTTCCATTATTCTTATATATTTGAATAACTAAAAGTTTAGAAAGTTAATGTCGAAAATATATTCACTTTTAAATGTCATAAAATATTATCATAATGAATCTTTAATAAAAATTAGAAAATTATTTGGGACATAGATTATAAGTAAACAACCCTCGTTCTCATAATAAATCTCAATTTTTTATATCTCAAAATTGTTGGTGTAATGCCCTAGGTTATAGTTATGTTTAACTTGAACCGTTATGTATCATCTTTATCATTTATTATAGAGCTTGTTTATTTGGTTCATTATATGTTTTACATGTTTATTATATTGAACTGCATCCCTAGTTGTTGTGAACAACTAGTATAAATTGGTAATGGATAATCATGGAGATGATTATATGCATGAAGATGCACATTACACTTATGGGTACTTGCTAGAGAACAAGTACTGGACTTGACCTACTTATGAGATTTATGACATGGTCTGTTGTCATGATTAAATCTCATGATAGCCGTGTCATTGGAATCCTTGGTACCTGAGATTATCATCGTCTTTCACATGATGAATGTTGCGTTTAATATAGTCTAACACTATCCTTAATCGGATAGCAATAAGGGCTATGTTAGCACGATCGGATTCTTGTAGGAAAGAATGATAAGTCAAGATGAGATTTGTCCCTCTTATGAAGAGAGATGTTTGCTTGGGCCCCTCGATGAATGATGTTGATGAAATGTGTGGCCACACTCAAGTGATTTGATAGAGATTAAATACATTTGGATTATCAACATATTCGGGATCGAGAAAGCATTGAACGAGATGAGTTGACTTAGACCATGACTCATGTTCAATTGGACATCGTGGACAAAGGGATTGTGACATTTGATTATCAAGGAATCAAGTTTTGATGTTATATTTAATTGGGTGGACATAATGATTTGCTAGAAGTCACTTATGTCTTGTAAGGTTGATGTTTCAACTCACTACCAACATAAAATATAATTTCTAAAGGGTCACACACAAAAGAACGGATTAAAAATGACTAAAAGGGTGAAATCTGGGCTCAGGGGACGACTCGTCCCGCTTTGGCCCAAGTCGTGCCTTGGGAAGGGACGACAGAATCAGTGAGCAGTCATTAAGGGACGACTCGTGCCCTACGGGACGAGTCGTTCTCTTTGATCTGCAAAACTGGTGAACTGGCTCGTTACGCCGTGCGACATACTTGGCCACTGGCTCGTTAAGTCGTGCGACAGACTTGGCCATAAGGCATGACTCGTGCCCTTGGGGAAGAGTCGTGCCAGCGGCTAAAATCTGTCCGTACGCTTTTCCTTTGCTGGTTTGGTTTTGGTTTTTGACAAGGATTCTTTCCCTAATAGTTAGGAATTTATATTTGATATAAATAGAACCCTTTGGTCAGCCAAAAACACATGAAATTTTAGGAATGAAACACTAAAATTGAGATCTAGATTGAGAATCAAAGATCAAAAACACTTTTAGCCATTGATTATTGAAAACGTTTCAATAATCGGGATCATCTAGCTATCAAACAAGAAGCGTTCTTGGTCCGTTAGAGTGTGGATTACCGATTGAGGGTGATTACTTTATCACCAAAAGCTTGAAGCCTTCGATCGTCGATTCAACACAAGGTAAAGAACAAGGAGAAGATCAAAAACATTCATCGACGATTTTTGTGATTCGTTTTGAGATTCGCTATTGGAGATCTATTTTGAACAAACAAATCACATTCAAGGTATGTAAATTCTATTTCATATATATTTTAATCTCTTTATGCTAGACGGATCTTAGGGCTAGGGTTTTGATTGTTATTTCTAAGTTCTTCCGCTGCGTTTGTAACCCCAAAACCCAACAGTGGTATCAGAGCCCTGTCTTGCCATGATTATGATTGAAATTGGCATGCTAGATTTAATGTGATTAATTGCTATCCATGCTATATGAAATAGATCTAGATTTTATGTGTTTTGTTTTATGAAAACAAGTATTTGTGATATGCCATGTTCATGATTTATGATGGATTAATTTTATTAGTTTATCACATAGGTTATTGATCTATTAATACGATTATTTAGATTTGTAATTTCTCAAAATTGAAATCAAAGTGTTTGTATGAAATTTTGTGAAGCCCTATGTTCATGATTATGTTCACATGAGATCTATGTTACAACCATGTGATGTTTGTTACAATGTAAAACCTTCTAAATATTTAAGTCTTATGCCATTCCTTGGTTAGAACACTTGTGATATTTTAGGGTATTTGATGTAGTTTCGACTCAATTGGGTGCATCTTATATCTTAATTTGTGATCAAGATGAGATAATAGTTGATGTAGTTTTGACTCAGTTAGGTGCATCGTTCCATGTCTCATGCATTTGAAAAAGGTTTTGACTTAATTGGTGCTTTCAAATGAGATTTGATCACTTAAGTCATAGATGAGATTTAAAACATGTTTTTGACATATGATGTCTAAGGAAATCTCATAAAAGATCTGAGAGTCATATAGTGATGTGATTGATGCTTCTACCTAAATAGCTTGATTTCGGGCATTTACTCAGTTAAACCAAAATAAAGTGAAATATGGATCTTAGCCTACTATGATTATATGATACATGTTTGTATTTAAAGGTGTATAATTTAGTGGGAGTATTTATGAAATACATTATTTGCTCTTAGATGATAAATGTGTTGATATTGATATATGCTTATATTGTTTGCATATTTTATTGTAGAATGACTACTCACAATAATCAACCCCTGTCCTGCGATCAGTCCTTGAGAAGGACAAGTTGGAAGAGAGCGGTACAAACTATTCTGATTGGATCAGAAGCCTAAGAATCGTTCTAAGGCAAGAGAATAAATTGTACGTTCTCGATGAACCCCTTCCACCTCAACCTGCTCCAAATGCTTCTAGGGCAGATAGGGATGCACATAAGAAACATACTGATGATTCTACAGATGTTGCATGTCTTATGCTTGCCACCATGTCTAAGGCTCTTTAGAAGGACCTTGAGCACATGGAGACTGCATTTGATCTTGCTGAGCGCTTAAAGGAAATGTTCCAAGTGCAAACAAGAAATGAGAGGTATGATGTGGTAATGGCCCTAACTGCATGCAAGATGCAAGAGGGGCAGTCGGTGGGAGCTCATGTCCTTAAGATGAAGGGTCACATTGAGCGTCTCGAAAGGCTTGGAAATCCGTTGAGTTTGGAATTCGCCACGGATTTGATATTGAATTCATTGTCTGAATGTTATGGTCATTTCTTAATGAACTATCACATGACTGGCATGGATAAAAGTCTCTCGGAATTGCATGCGATGCTTAAGACCGCATAGAAGAATATCAAGAAGCCCCGAACCGATATTGTGTTAATGGTTAAAAAAGGCAAAGGGTTTAAGAAAGATGGCAAAGGTAAAGCAAGTGTTGCTAAACCTAAGGCAAAGGTTGTCGTTGCCGGAGAGGCTCCCAAAGTGTCTCAAAAGGATGCGGTTTGCTACCATTGCCAAGAAGTTGGTCATTGGAAGCGAAACTGCAAGGCTTACAAGGCAGGCCTAAAGGCGAAGAAGGGCAATGTGATTGCTTCTGATTCAGGTATCTATATGTAGATATTTTCCTTTCTATTTCTAGTTCATGGGTATTAGATACCAGATGTGGATCTCACATTTGTTTAAATGTGCAGGGACTGAGAAATAAGAAGCTACTCAAGCAAGGTGAAGTTGACCTACGTGTTGGGAATGGAGCAAGAGTTGTTGCATTAGCCGTAGGAACATATGATGTAACTTTACCTAGTGGCTTAGTACTTGTTTTGAACAATTGTTACTATGTTCCCGATTTGAGTAGAAATATTATTTCCGTTTCTTGTTTGGATAATGAGGGATATAATTTTCTTATTGTGAATAAGAAGTTTTATATTTATTTAAATGATATGCTTTATGGTATTGCAAGTTCATTTAATGGTCTCTATGTTCTTGATGTTGATGAGAAACAAAATAATGTTGAAAATGTTTATCATGTGGATAAAAAGTCTAAACCGAATGACGTGAACAACACGTTCATGTGGCATTGCCGGCTTGGTCATATAAACGAGAAACGCATCTCTAAACTCCACAAAGATCGAATATTAGACTCACATGATTATGAATCATATGAGATATGCGAATCTTGTTTATTGGGCAAAATGATCAAACCACCCTACACAAAGAGTAGTGAAAGGGCTAGTGACTTATTGGGACTTATACATACTGATGTATGCGGACCAATGAGCAGCATTGTTAGGGAAGGATTTCGGTATTTCATTACATTCACCGATGACTTAACTAGATATGGCTATGTCTATCTAATGAAGTCCAAAAGTGAATCGTTTGAGATGTTTAGAACATTTCAAAATGAAGTACAAAATCAACTTGGCAAGACGATCAAAGCACTTCGATCCGATCGTGGTGGTGAATATTTGAGCCAAGAGTTTGACGATCATCTCAAAAACTGTGGAATTGTTTCAGAGTTGACTCCACCCGGAACGCCACAATGGAATGGTGTTTCCGAGAGGAGGAATAGAACCCTATTATATATGGTTCGTTCGATGATGAGTCAAGTAGACCTTCCTATATCCTTTTGGGGATATGCATTAGAGACTGCTGCGTTCACACTGAACAGAGTCCCTACTAAAGCGGCTCCTAAGTCCCCACATGAGATGTAGCATGGAAGAAAACCTAGTTTGTCTTTCATGAAGATTTGGGGTTGCGAAGCTTATGTGAAGAGACTTGTCTCCGATAAGTTAGCACCTAAATCTGACAAGGTTATTTTCGTTGGTTATCCAAAGGAAACCAAAGGGTATTACTTTTACAACCGCGTTGAGAACAAAGTGTTTGTTGCTCAATATGGTACCTTTCTTGAGAAACAGTTTCTCAATAAAGGAACTAGTGGGAGTAAAGTAGATCTTGAAGAAATTCAAGATCCCGAAAATAACATGAAACCGATAGTAGAGACTGAACCAAATCCACAAGGAATTGTGGAACCGGTTCAAGATCCACAAGTCCATCGTAGATCGGATAGGTTACGATCCGCACCCGAGAGATATGGATTTCTCGTGTCAGAAAGTAATGAAGTAGAAGTAATTGAGAATGACGAACCTACTTTCTATCAAGAGGCGATGTCCACTCCTGATTCGGATAAATGGTTGGAGGCCATGGAATCCGAATTGCAATCCATGTCGGATAATCAAGTTTGGAACTTGATTGAGCCACCCGAAGGTGTAAAAACCATAGGGTGCAAGTGGGTCTTCAAAAAGAAGACTGACATGGATGGGAAGGTGCATACCTACAAGGCTAGGCTTGTAGTAAAGGGATATAGGCAGATTCATGGCGTCGACTATGATGAAACCTTCTCGCCTGTTGCCATGCTTAAGTCTGTTAGAATTTTGATTTCCATAGCTGCGTATTATGACTATGAGATATGGCAAATGGATTTCAAAACCGCTTTCCTTAATGGAAAACTGCTTGAGGATGTGTATATGACACAACTCGAAGGTTTTGTAGATCCAAGAAATTCTAACAAGGTGTGCAAGTTGCAGAGATCCATTTATGGATTGAAGCAAGCTTCTAGGAGTTGGAATCTTCGTTTTGACGAGGAAATCAAAGAGTTTGGTTTTGTCAAGAATGAAGATGAACCTTGTGTATACATGAAATTCAGTGGGAACGTTGTGCTATTTTCTTATTGTATGTCGATGATATCTTACTCATTAGAAATGACATTCCTGCGCTTCAGACTGTCAAGTCTTGGTTAGAAAAGTGTTTTTCAATGAAAGATACGGGCGAAGCCGCTTACATCCTTGGTATCAAGATCTATAGAGATAGATCAAAGAGGATAATTGGTTTGAGTCAAAGTACCTACATTGACAAGGTTCTTAGAAGATTCAAAATGGAAAATTCTAAGAGAGGTAACTTGCCAATGGGTCATGGTGTTACTCTTAGTAAGACTCAGTGTCCTAAGACAACTGATGAACGAAAGAGGATGAATGATATTCCATACGCTTCGGCTATTGGTTCCATCATGTACAATATGATATGTACTAGACCCGACGTCTCGTATGCTTTGAGCATGACAAGTCGTTAGCAATCTGATCCGGGTTAGAACCATTGGATGGCAGTCAGACAATCTTTAAGTACTTAAGAAGAACTAAGGATGCGTTCTTGGTTTTTAGAGGGATGGAAGAAGATTTTGTTGTAAGAGGTTACACAGATGCTAGCTTCCAAACCGACAAAGATGATTTCCGATCGCAGTCGGAATTTGTGTTTATGCTTAACGGAGGAGCAATTTGTTGGAAGAGTTCAAAGTAGAGTACGATTGCCGATTCTGCTACTGAGGCCGAATATATAGCGGCATCCGATGCAGCTAAGGAGGCAGTTTGGATCAAGAAGTTCATTAGTAACTTGGAAGTTGTTCCAAGTATCACTAATCCGGTGGAAGTTTATTGTGACAATAATGGTGCCATTGCGCAAGCAAAGGAACCAAGGTCACATCAGCGATCCAAACATATACTTAGACGTTTCTATCTCATTCGAGAGTTCATTGATCGGGGAGACGTTAAGATATGCAAAGTATCAACCGATGAGAACATTGGGGATCCGCTTACAAAGCCCCTCGCACAAGCTAAGCATGATGGTCATGTTAGGTCCATGGATATTCGATACATAGATGGATTCTAGTGCAAGTGGGAGATTGTTGGTGTAATGCCCTAGGCTATAGTTATGTTTAACTTGAACCGTTATGTATCATCTTTATCATTTATTATAGAGTATGTTTATTTGGTTCATTATATGTTTTACATGTTTATTATATTGAACTGCGTCCCTAGTTGTTGTGAACAACTAGTATAAGTTGGCAATGGATAATCATGGAGATGATTATATGCATGAAGATGCACATTACACTTATGGGTACTTGCTAGAGAACAAGTACTGGACTTGACCTACTTATGAGATTTATGACATGGTCTGTTGTCATGATTAAATCTCATGATAGTCGTGTCAATGGAATCCTTGGTACCTGAGATTATCATCGTCTTCCACATGATGAACGTTGCGTTTAATATAGTCTAACACTATCCTTAATCGGATAGCAATAAGGGCTATGTTAGCACGATCAGATTCTTGTAGGAAAGAATGATAAGTCAAGATGGGATTTGTCCCTCTTATGAAGAGAGATGTTTGATTGGGCCCCTCGATGAATGATGTTGATGAAATGTGTGGCCACACTCAAGTGATTTGATAGAGATCAAATACATTTGGATTATCAACATATTCGGGATTGAGAAAGCATTGAACGAGATGAGTTGACCTAGACCATGACTCATGTTCAATTGGACATCGTGGATAAAGGGATTGTGACATTTGATTATCAAGGAATTAAGCTTTGATGTTATATTTAATTGGGTGGACATAGTGATTTGCTAGAAGTCACTTATGTCTTGTGAGGTTGATGTTTCAACTCACTACCAACATAAAATATAATTCCTAAAGGGTCACACACAAAAGAACGAATTAAAAATGGCTAAAAGGGTGAAATCTGGGCTCAGGGGAGGACTCGTCCCGCTTTGGCCCAAGTCGTGCCTTGGGAAGGGACGACAGAATCAGTGAGCAGTCATTAAGGGACGACTCGTGCCCTACGGGACGAGTCGTGCTCTTTGATCTGCAAAACTGGTGAACTGGCTCGTTACGCCGTGCGACATACTTGGCCACTGGCTCGTTAAGTCGTGCGACAGACTTGGCCATAAGGCACGACTCGTGCCCTTGGGGACGAGTCGTGCCAGCGGCTAAAATTTGTCCGTACGCTTTTCCTTTGTTGGTTTGGTTTTGGTTTTTGACAAGGATATTTTTCCTAATAGTTAGGAATTTATATTTGATATAAATAGAACCCTTTTGTCAGTCAAAAACACATGAAATTTTAGAGTTTATGAAACACTAAAATTGAGATCTAGATTGAGAATCAAAGATCAAAAACACTTTTAGCCATTGATTATTGAAAACGTTTCAATAATCGGGATCATCTAGCAATCAAACAAGAAGCGTTCTTGGTCCGTTAGAGTGTGAATTACCGATAGAGGGTGATTACTTTATCACCAAAAGCTTGAAACCTTCGATCGTCGATTCAACACAAGGTAAAGAAAAAGGAGAAGATCAAAAACATTCATTAACGGTTTTTGTGATTCGTTTTGAGATTCGCTATTGGAGATCTATTTTGAACAAACAAATCGCATTCAAGGTATGTAAATTCTATTTCATATATATTTTAATCTCTTCATGCTAGACGAATCTTAGGGCTAGAGTTTTGATTGTTATTTCTAAGTTTTTTCGCTGCGTTTGTAACTCCAAAACCCAACAAAAATAAGTGCCATTTTTAAATTATTGAAAAAATTGTCACCGTAAGTTTATTATTTTATAAAAAAAGTATAGAAAAATAAAGTACAATAATCCATAATAAGGTAAATAGTTAGGGGGCGTTTGGTTGGTGGTAAAGTGGGGGAATGAAATACCCAATTCCATTCCCCCAAATCATTTGGCTTGTTTGGTTGGAGAATTTTTAAAATTTTCATTCCAATGGAATGGTCAATTCCCTCCTTGGAAGGAATTTGTCATTCCTTCCATATATGGGAGGAATGGCCAATTCCTTAGGAAATGGTTTTTTTTTTTTTGACCAAAATACCCTTAAAACCAAACCAAACCACCCCTACTCCCTACCCACCCCCACCCAGCCCCTACCCTACCCTACCCTACCCCCCATCCCCACCCCTCACCCCCACGAAATTATTTTTTTCACCTACCCCCCCCCCATTCGGCCATGCCCTACCCCCACCCCCCACCCCCACAATTTTTTTCCCCTACCTACCCCCTCCCCCCATCCAGCCCTGTCCTACCCCCCGCCTCCCCACCCCACGAAAAAAAATATTTTTTTACTCATTTTGCATACCCCCTACCTATCCTTCCCCCCAATTTTTTTTTTTTAAAAAAAGGGTAAATTGGACATTTTATATGCTTTCATTCCATTCCTATAATTCGTATTTTCAAACCAAACATGATTTGCCAAGAAATTGAATGACAATTTCATTCCATTCCGTGCCAACTAAACGGAGGGGTTTGACCAGTTTTTTTCCATTTCAATTCCTTAAGGAATTCGATCATTCCATTCCTTCATTTTTTTTCCACCGAACCAAACGGCCCCTTAGACTAATTAACATTTAGGAGTATTATTTTTTGGTTTCGATCTAAACATCAGTATTAAAAAAATTGGCACTTTTTTACATTAACACTGACACTTAATAATATATGAACTGACACTATTTACACTGGCCTGACACTCTTTACACTGACACTTTTTTACATTAACACTGACACTTTTTTACACTAACATTGACACTTAATAATACATGCACTGACACTATTCACATTGACACTTTGTTACTCTAACACTACTGATACTAGCGAAAAAATCAAAACACATTTTTTCTAAACTTAAAGAAAAAATGCGTTTTTTTTTTTTAAGATTTTGGCAAAGTTATTGTATTAATTTGTAATAAACCTTCAAAAAAAAAATAACGACATCCATATTATTGAACCGGAAAAAGAGGGAGCCGAAAATATTGAGGGGATCGGTTTAGTTCACCGGTTGGATGTGAAATTGTCAGCTTCCATCCACCTCTGTTTCCGTTCTTCCCTATTTCATAATTTGAACCCTAAAAATCCCGTTCTTTATTCCCCCCATTCCGGTCTAATTTCTCCATCGCAAACTGGAATTTCGCTGCCTTTCCTTTGAATTTGATTTCTTACGGAAATCTCTGTTCGTCTCCGAAACAGGTATTTCACTTCAAATTATTCATGGAACGCAACTTGATTATTCTTATTCTGTAAGAACAAAGTTAATTCAAAGATATGATTTTGTTATGATAATTGCAAGAATAAAGTTAATTTCTAAGATATTATTATCTTGCGATTCCTGTGCCCATTATTGTTAGAATTGATATAATCACTGCAGAGATTTGTTAGTTTTTTTTTTTTTTCTTGACTTTCAAGTTGAACTTTGAACAATTTCTGGGTAGATATCTGGCATGATTATTTTAATTTATTTTTCTAAAATGTTGCTACCATGAGAAGCAAAGCAATTTTCATGATTTTAAAAATACAAAGAATTTTTCGGGGAAAATGAAATACATTCGTAAAAGAAATTATCCGTTTGGTTCTTAAAACGAAAATCTTGATTGGTTTGCTCGAAGGTTCTAAGTGCTGATTACAATATCAGAATTTTGAGAAAATCGTCGTTCATTGAATGCAGACCTGCCTCACACACAAACTCGAGCTGCTATTTTGCATCCATAGTAATTATAGGCGAGAGGCGGGCGAGAAAAGGCGGATGGCGAGGCAGTTGAAAAGCGGTACAATATAACAAAAGGAATGGTAAAACAATATATATGTAAAATATATTAAACAAAGCTTAAACATGTTAAGAACAAGATTTTTGCTTTAAATAAAGTTCACAATTTCACATGTAATAGCAACTTAACACAATTAAAACACCCCAAAAGTGAGAATGCTAAGATAAAAAAACACGTTTGATGTTCAAATCAGTAAACAAGTAGTCGTTTAAAAGCGTGAAAATAAGTGAATTCAAATTTATAATTTCAAACATATAACTCCATTTATAGAGATGATTTTTTTTTTTTTTTTTGATAAGTACATAGAGATGAATATAAGATATAGTTAAAAATTCAAATGACAAAAGGAGACCCAAAGTAAAAAAGAAAAAACAATGTAAAAATTAGCAAACATAATAAAATTTGCCCCAAGCAATTTTATAGTTAAAACTTCAAATGACAAAATGAGACCCAAAGTAAATTAGTAAACATAATAAAATTTGCCCCAAACAATATTTAGCCCATTGTTTTCCAAAAAAACACATTTTAAGTTAGAATTTTAAAACTAAAATTACAAAATGACCTAGTTTAACATTACACTTACGCCTATTATGACTTTTGACAAAGGCAGACTCCCCACGTCTCTCGCCATAACCAAGAAAGGCCTCGCCTTGGCCAAAAAGGCACACAACAGCTCGCCACGAAACTAAAAGGCGGTCGGCCCCTAAAGGCGCCAAAAAGGCGAGGCGGACGAGAGAGGCGCTAGCCTTTCACAACTATGTTTGCATCTTGTGTTCTCTACTAGCGGTAAGTGCTAATGTGGAATGGATTAAAAGTTCATTAAGTACACAACAAGTCTGCTCTAGACTCCCTGGAGTGTAGGAATAGTGTCTCATGTTTCAATAATAACGCTTAAAACCATGTTTAGCTGTTGAGAAATTTAAAGATGTGCTCTGGAATCACTGAGATTTGATTGAAATATTAGAAGATATGTTTGCACTTAACAGAACCTGATGCAACTACTCGTTCATTAACAATTTAACACATTTTATTTTTCTTTTCGAACCATATTGTATCGTTGCTTATCCTTGCTATGGTATCTGATAGATAATTGCAAGTTCAGATGTATTAAACCTCGGTCGTCAGTATCTTCAAGGCAAGCACATTGATGAAATGAAGCAACATAACAAATGAGATCAACAAGTGTTTGGTTATTGAAGTTTTGAGACGGTGCTTTCATCATGGCTACTGCTGCAAACCTATCATGGAATTGGATTGTTGAAAGCCTTGCTGAGTGTGAGCAAGTAAATCCATCTATTTTAATTGGTAGGCTTGGTGTTATCTTTTTGTCTATGCTGGGAACTGTCATTTATATAATTGTTTTTTGTATTTCCGCTTCTAGAGGGCTGCTATTTCATGTTCATATTTGCTGTATCATAGATCTGGTGAAAAGGAAGCCGGGAATCTCAGATGATCTGGGAAACAATGCAAGGGAGATGATCTCCTTGAGAATCTTGGAGAGCTTGCTACTCCCTGGAAGTGATACCCCAATTGATACCGGTGGTTTCATAGATGCAAAAATCGGCTTTGATTCCACACAAAATTGCGAAGACGTTCTTCGACATATATTGAATGAGGTAATAACAGTTTTTCTTCAAGTTGGTGGAATATTCGGTGTATATGCAGTGTCTGAATTGTATATGTTTATATCTGTATATAATAGCAGACGTCACAATCAAGTAGGAAGAACAAGTTGGAGAGGTCGAAATGGGATGTTCAACCCTTCCTTGCGCAGAAACGGTCTAGCTTGACTAAAAGTGCACTGCAACGGGTGAGTTAATTTTCCTTTCATATGAAGGTATGGCAGAAAAAAAAATATTTATGTCCATCACAGCTTGTGTGGCTTCTGAATTTGGCTAACAGCTGAAGGAGGCAATTCTTGATGGGAGGCATCCTCTGCTTGCGTCTTTGAAGGAAAGAAGTGGGTTAATAGGTGGAGCCGAGTCTGAAATAAGAAATTCTGGGGTTTCTGAAAAAGAAATATGTTTGAATCCTGGAATTGGGGTTGATGAAGCCCGAGAAGATTTGTTAAATAGAAACTTATTGCATGCTGTTTTGGTTAGGAATAAACCAGCTACTGAAATTTATGGGCAACCATCGTTGGGAGACCAAAATATATTGGTCAATGGTTGTGATCGCCTGTCCAATGCATCAAACCCTGTCAACATTCTCAAGGCAAATTCAGTTTCTTCTCAAATGATTGGACCAATAGAAGAATCATCAGGAGGTGTTTTGCAGTATACTCAAACCGAAGAGAACAACTTCTCAAAAGAACCATTGATGGATGGCTTTCATGGAAGCACGCTGCCAGATGGTTGTGATGATGAGCATGTTTCATCAAAGAACCTCATACAAAGTTGTGATCACAATTCTAATGAATCAAGCCCTGCAAAAAAGCTTAAGGTAGATTCAGTTTTTATGAATCAAAATGTAAATCTGAATTCTGTTCCGTCTCAAGAAACTGAACGAATTGACTATTCATTTAGAGGATTGGTGCAACATGTTCAAACAGAAGTGTGTGGCCTCTCCAAAGAACTGAGGGTAGGCTTGGAAGACATCAGGTTGTCAGATGGTGGTCATGATGAGCATGTTGCTTCAGAGAATTTCAGACAATGTCATAATGTTGTTGATGATATGTTACATGTCAGACGACAGATTTCTTGTAATGAGCTTGACGTGCCTTGTGGGATATCAGCAGTGGGGCAGGGCAAAATAGCATCAGTTTTCAAAGATGGCAATGATGAAAAAAGAGAATTAATGTCTAATAAAATTCAAGCAAATGCTTTGCATGGTCTCTCGAGCTCTCATGGTGCAAACACAGAAGATATCATGGAAACTATTGACTCGACTGAGATAAATCTTTGTATTAATTGTAATGAAGGTGGTCAGATGTTAGTGTGTTCTTCTAATGCCTGCCCGCTAGTGATTCATGAAAGCTGCTTGGGCTCGGCAGCCACCTTTGATGCAAATCAAAATTTCTATTGTCCCTTTTGTGCATATTCTCGTGCAATTTTGGAGTTCAAGGAAGCTAAAAGAAAGGCCTTACTTGCAAGGAATGACCTGAATGCCTTCTTTGGCTTTCAGAACAAATCTAGGCAAAAGAAATCCTCTGAGGGATTAAGTGGGCCTGTGCATAACCAACCAAGAGAAGAAAATTTGATTGATAACTGTGGAGCAAATGACGACGGAAGAAATGTGAATTCGGTTAGGTCGAATGAAGAAGATATGGGACTAGCACAGCCTTCTGTGCCACCTGTAAATGACAACCTGTTTCCTGTTCAAAAAGAAATAGCTGTAACAAATGCAGATAATAATCGTTCGATTGGAGACAAAATAGAAGGGCTAACTTTACTACAAGAGTGCGAACCTCCAAGAGAAGTAGAGGAACAAGAAATCGCTTGCACAGTTGTTCATGGCTGTGAACCTTATGCCTTTCCTTTCAAAGAAAAGGAACTTGACCCTGTATCAAATGGAACAAGTTGTGGTTTGACCGGAGAGGAATCAGAAGGGAAAACTTTGCTACAAGAGTGCGAACCTCCAAGAGAACCGGAGGAACAGCAGACTGCGGGCCCATTTGTTCATGATTGTGGACCTCATACCTCTTCTTTTATAAGCAATGAGGTGGGCCATGTAACTAATGGATCAAAAGAGCATGAAGAAAAGCAGATTGCTGGGCAAAGTGTTATTGATTCTGAATCTAATGCATCTTCTTTCATATGTAAGGAGATTCACCATGAGAGTGAGAAACATCCCGAAGTTCAAATACAGCACACAGTACTAAATCATCAAAATATCACTATACCTCACGAAACAAGTGCCAAAAAAGATGTAAACAACGAAGATCATGAGCCTTCTGCTTCCAAATATTCAACAAGGTTGCGTAAGAGAAAACCACAAGAGTAAGTAGTTTCCTACTTGAATATATTGTGAGCTTTTTCTTCCGACCTCAACTCCACAAATTGAAGGATGTTTATTTCCAGTTGAGGAAGTTGTGTTCAAAATTTGATTATTTCTCATGTTTCATTGTAATTTGGTAGTTTTAGTCTCTCATGATTATTGATGAAACTTTTAATATTTACTTTCTTAACTCGCAGTACATATTCAGCAAGTCCGTCACTGTCACTGAGGCGAAAAGTGATACCCTGGACAAAATTAGAGGAAGAGACTCTGAAGGTACCTGAACTTCTGCATGTACGAGATTTCAATTGTCATATCACATTTTCTCATTAGTTTCTGACTCTAAAATTGGATTTGGATTAAGTTTTGTTTTTATTTCATATGTTCCATTCGTTGACTCTGCTTTCCTTCTCTAATGAATCCCGGCTTTAGAAAAATGATAAAAGTGACCTTGAGTAATGATTATCTGTACAGAATCTGAGCAACTTAACATATTCCCATTCCATGTTTCTGTAAGTGACAGAAAGATTTATTTGGTTTATGACATAGAAAATGGTCCATAATTAGTTTCCTCAATTTGGTCCCTATTAATGACTCTTAAAATAAGGTGGGAATGCAGAGTAGAGTTGTATTACATTAAAGATGAAGGGAAAAGATATAGACATGCAAAAAAAGCACCTCACAATAGATTCCCCTTTGGTTACATATTCCCATTCCACCAATCATTTGTCGGTACTGAGAATAATCAATCCGACTCTTACAAAATTAAGACAAAGCTTAACTAAGTGACTTACATGAAGCTATTTACTGTAATGCCGAGCCATGTGTTCAAGTTTGCCCACTTTAGTTGTAATTTCTGGTTTGCAATTATATTCCAACCATTAGTGAGTTTTAGAATGTAACCAGCCGGTGAATGAAATGAGCTTGAGCAATAAATTGGGCACTTGCTGAACTTGAAGACTTTACCCTTTTTTTGTGTGTGTCAAATCCTCATGGAAAGATCCCTTTCAATTAAGTCATCTGCAGTGTTCTTTCATCTTTTGTTTTATATGGGTATGCTGCGGGTGCCAGATAAGCTGAATTAAGGGTTGGGATTGGAAGGATTGTACATGATTGTTCCTTATGGTTCTATTCAAGAATTACTGCCCTGATTCTCTGTCCACCAACTTCTTTTTCGTGGTTTTCTTATTTTTAATCATTTCCCACTTGAGACACTGCATCTCAATGATTTTTGTACATCTTTTTGGCAGGAGGGAGTGCAGAAATTTTCAAATGCGAACGATGGAGTTTTTCCTTGGAAAAGGATTTTAGATTTTGGAGGTAGCGTGTTCCAAAATCGTAATGTAGTGGACCTGAAAGATAAATGGAGGAACATTTGCAAAGGTAGCTCGAAACCAAAATGAATGGTACGTGTAATGTATTACAAACAATATAGATACAGGTAGTCTTCCCTTTTGTTTCGCCTGTGCTTATTCCATTTTGTGTAACCAATCCTTGATGTGATGAATCGGAGGCGACGTTTAATTCATATGTGGCTTTACATTTTCCATTTGCAAAATGAATGTCAAGTGTAAAAAAGGGACATTTATTTTGGGACGGAGGGATTCAAAAACTTGAAAAGATCAACCTGGTCGTTAGGAAGAACATCTTCATAGTGAAGTTGAGCTCAAAAGATCAACCTGGTCATCCTCCTTTTATATATATTTCTTCCCTGGGAATGCATAAACTCTCTCCCTTCTACATTAAGACTTGTCTTGAACATCATCCTCTTTTATGACCTTCTTAGCTGGCTTCTGGGCATCTTTATCTGTACCAAACGCAAGATTTCTGTCACGTTTTCGTGAAGTCGCGTTAGCTTCATAAGTAGCAATATCTCTTCCCTCTTCAGCAACAACCCGTGATTCCTCCTCTTTCAATGCTGTTTGTCCATCCAATCACCTAGCGACACCTGTAAATGCCTTGAATTTTGGCTCTTCCCTTTCTGGTTTTTCTTCCACACTTTCTGCAGTTTTCTCATTCTTCCACTTAATCACACTCGTGGTTTCTTCTCAGGTTCTTTATGATCAAGCGGGGTCGCGAAGTCAAGTTCACAGTCCGTCTCAAACAACGAGATTGCATTAGAAGGCTTTGTTTCAACAATGCCAACGCAGTATTTCCGTCCCTCATGATTAATCATGATAGTATCACCAGCAGTAACACATGTAAAATCCTTCAACACGGCTTCAAGAACATCTTTAGGATTTTCAAGATTTGTCACAAGCTTCATCTCATGTGGCTGAATCTTCATGTACTCCCCTTTTGAAAGTCTGACGATGCTCTTTAAACTCACCATATCTCCCTCTCCGAGCTTCATGTTCTTCATCATCCAGTTTGGCAACAGCACAAAACCTTCATCTGGAGTGAACTCCCGGACCCCACAGTTGGAAACACGACCCGAACTAGGGTTCTTGATCTCGAAAAACTTAGGGTACCCCAACTACGTCATGAATGTTCAAAATTTCAAGTTTGCTATTGATCAACAATAAATTTAAATTTTTTTTGGACATTCATTATTGAGACGTAAGTAGTATAACTTTTTGTTGAGATATTTGCAAAATACTTCCCTCTGTCCTTTTCAAACAAAATTTAGTAATATACTCCCTCCGTCCCAGGAATATACACACTTTTTGTGGTGGCGCGAGAATTAAGGTAAAAAGTGAAAAAGGTGATGTGTTGTGAGTGTAGATGGTTGGGTAGGAGAGAGAAAGTGGAGTAAGTGGGTAATGGTTGTGAGTAGAGAGAAGTGGGTCCCATTCCATTTTAGGAAAGTGCAAATTATTGTGGAACGTGTAAAAGGGTTTTTTTTGCATATTATCGTGGGACGGAGGGAGTATTCATTATTACCACATTTTTTTTTCCATTATTACCGCATAATGAACATTAAAATAGTCAAATGACCATTAATTTTAACCCATCATCCATGTCCATTGCACTCAAAATTTGAGTTCAGTGCGGAAGGGTTTCATGCTCTTGCCAAACTGGATGATGAAGAACATGAAGTTCCGCGAGGGAGATATGGTAAGCTTAAAGAGCATCGTCGGACTTCCTAAAGGCAATTTCTTGAAGATTCAGCCACAAGAGATGAAGTTTGTGATGAATCTTAAGAACCCTAAAGATGTTCTTGAAGCCGGGTTGAAGGATTTTACTTGTTGGTAGGCGCTTGGATGGCCAAATTATAGCAGCAAGAGATGAACCTGATGCAAGTTCAAGGATGAAAGGAGAAGAAAATATGGGAAAGAAGCGTTATAGGGATTAGTTTAGTTTTTTTATTTTTATTTTATTTAATTAGGTGATAATTTGTGTGCCCTCACCAAAAATAGTGAAGTTTCAAATGGGACGGAGAGAGTATAGATTAGACTTAATTTTAGAAGGATTTGACTTTTTTTCCAAGTCGTTCGACTTGTAGTCTTATCATGCAATTCCGAAAACCAGTTGAATATTACTAAATTTGATAACTGAGCGTTGCTCTTTATTTTCTTAAAAGTGATTTAGTTCCTTTTGGATGCCAATTTTCAGTAATCGTGCGTGATTCAACGATAATTGAAAATCATTCACCGTCAATTGTGCACGATTTAACAACGTTTGATATTTTGATTGTTTTTCCTATATTGTTGCATATAGGGTTCGATGGCCAAGTGATCACATTCTTGTTAACTTTATTTTGGTTTCTCATCTGAGACAAGCCTGACAATTGGATTGGGTTGGATCGGGTTGAATCCGGTAATGGGTTCAGCGGGTAAGACCGTCACAATCGATTTATAAGTCACAGGTCATTTAGGTTCAACGGCTTAACGTTAAAATCACATGTCAACAAAGTTAATATGAAGATATTGCAAAAGATTGTAAAAGGTTACATAGGAATTTAGTGAAGGCTCAATTTTATTATTCACAAAAGAAGTATTTATATGAGAGTTCGAGTGTTATACAAGCTACTATAAGATACATGCAATCTCTCTAATTAAGGAATAGTATAAGAAAAGTAAATATTCTAAACTCTATCTCTCTAATTAAGGAATAGTATAAGAAAAGTAAATATTCTAAACTCTAGTAAATATAGAATTGAAAATAACTCTAGTACATATATACTCCCTCCGTCCCAAACCTAGATACCCGTTTACTGTTCGGCGCGAGAATTAAGGAAAGTGGGTAATGGAGAAAGTGTTGTGAGTATAAAAGTAAAATAGGAGAGAGAATGAGTGGAGGGAATAGTAAATTTGATTGGTGTTGTGAGTATAAAAGTAAAATGTGATAGAAAATGAGTGGAGAGAATAGTAAAGATTCTTTGCCATTTTAGGAAAGGGGTATGTTAGTTTGGGACGCCCAAAATGGCAAAATGGGTATCTAGATTTGGGACGGAGGGAGTATATATTAAAGTTTGTGAGGAGGCTTATGAATTCGCCATGTGGACATGTCTTGATATAAGCTTATTCTAGATGAAGCCACGTCATCACCATCTCAAAATTTATTGGTATTCTCATTATTAGCTAATACTATTAGTTAATCATAATAGTTGCCATATAGGTTAATTATTGCTATTAATAGTATTAGCTAATCATAATAGTTACTATATATATATATATATGTTACCTATTATTATTAATAGTATTATAGGTTAATTATTATTATTAATAGTATTAGTTAATCATAATAGTTACTATATAGGTTAACTATTACAATTAATAATATTAGTTAATCATAATAGTTATTACAAAGGTTAACTATTACTATTAATAGTCTTAGTTAAGATAATATTATTATACTCACTCCGTCCCTAAATGTTTGTCCCATTTGACTTTTCAAACATTTTAATTTAGTGATTTTGAAGCTTTAATTTTGGTTATTTTTACGAACGCTTTGAAAATTATTGATAATATACACCGCCGTTATGTAATACTCCGTCCCTAAATGTTACAAGTTTTGAAAATTTAGTGATTTTGAAGCTTTAATTTTGGAAATGAGACTAACTTTTTGGGACAAAAGAAAAGAGGAAATGAGACAAACATTTAGGGAAGGAGGGACTATTAGTTAACTATAACTAAAAAAATTACTTTTCTAAGATATATTAAAAATATTATTCACTAATACATTAGATGTATATTATAGACTTTTATATTTTTAGCTAATAATATTTATTAATCATAATGTGTTTATATAGTATATAAAATCATTAATTGTCAAAGACAATGTCTAATATTATTAATTCAAGCATTAATAAAATTAGAAGTTAACTCATAACAATAATACTTATTCTTAATAATCAAATTTCAATTGTCATATAATAAGTACAAACTTTGTACAACAAAAGCTAAGAAAAACTGAACACAATTCTCTTGAATTTATAAGTGTAAACGTTTTGATTCAAATAAAATATAATTAAATTATCAAAAAAAAATGTTATGTTACTTTATCAAATAAAAATATAAAAGAAGCAAAAAATAAAATAAAATTGACAAATTAGTTAACCGTACAGAGCATGGATTACGGACTAGTATAGAATTGAAAATCAAGAAGAATTCCCGTAAGCCACGTGTCATTTGGGTTGTCAAGATCAAGAGGGTGTTATTCTTTATTTGGACGAAATCGCTCCGAAATCAAAAGTGCGAATATTTCAATATAATTCGAACATGGTGACACAGTCGTCTTCAATCATAGGACATGAATTCAAGACAATTCTTTTAAAAGGTTGTACTTTGTATTGATTTTAAAAGAGAAAAGATTTAAAGACTTGCATTCATTCAATTACCTTCATCCATTTAAGTCTCATTCACTAGACACTTAATAGTAGATTTCAAACAATGTTTATAAGTGTCCCTAACAAGATTAATTTTGGAACATCAACACTCAAATTTACTTCTCCCTCCGTCACAAAATAATCTTCCGACTCTTTTGATTGTTATTACGAATAAACTTTTAACAATAATTGAAAGTTGATTTAATTATACTGATGTAAATTTAAATCTTGTAATTGATACACCTTCTGCAATACTATGACATGAGCAATAGATTGCTTCTTTGCTTATTGCTTTGTGTTCATCTTTGTATCCTTGTTATTCTCTTGTCATTGTCATGTATACATCCATATACTTGTGAATCTTTCGATCATATAATATATGAGCTTTTGTTTCAATCTTCAATTGAGCCACTCCCATTTCAGTTTTTCATATTCATGATCAATTCTCTATTGTTTTTATTATTTATTTCGGGTTCGATGGCCAAGTGACCACATTCTTGTTAACTTTATTTTGGTTCCTCATATGAAATAGGCCTGACAATTGGGTTGGGTTGGATCGGGTTGAATCCGGTAATTGATTGAACGGGTAATACAGTCACAATTAGTTAAGTCCTAGGTCATTTGTGTAAGTGGCATTAATGTATATTTTCACTAGTAATAACATCAGTATTGTAAATCATAATGTACCAAGTCGACTAATTATCTAATGATGAAAATAGGCCTGTCAATATTATTCATTAACCCATGAACCCACTCAGTTCAACCCATTAATTATTCAACCCAATCCAATAAAATAAAAAGATTCAAATATAGATAACCTCTTTAAACCCACCCATTTCACGGGTTAAGAAAGGTTCGACCCAGTGACTTGTTTAACCCGTTAAATCACGTCTCAAATCAAATCCCCTCATCCTCCTCCGCCTTCGGCTGTCTTCCTCGCATCTCCGCTCTTACTCCATCGACGACGGCAAATTGAGACGCAATCAAACCCTAATCACTCCAACGACGCAAATCTAGGCGTGTCTGGAAGGATTACTATGCTAAGGTAATTGTCTCACTCTCGTTTTCTTGTGATCTGTTGTTTAGCTTGTCTCCCCAATTTCGATTCTGTTCTGAGCAAATCGTTTTTGGAAATTCAGAAGCAGATTGGTTTCTTTGAATCGCTCTATTATATGAAATTATACTTATATATGACCAATTCAGATGGTGTGACTTTATCTAGATATCGACATACTCAACTTTATCCCATTCCCATTCACTTTATATATAATATAAATGAATAGACATCAAATGAGAAAGATGATATGATAACTACTATGCCTGCGAACAAGAAGAGTGTCTAAATGAGAGATGACTTTTTTTTTTCAAATTTGTTTTTAATCAATTACGAGTTCAAAAAAAAAAAAAAATTTGATAATTATTTAGGGGCGCAGGGAATAGGAAGGATTTATGCATACTCTTCACAAACCAAACTTAGTAGTGGATCAAGAAGTTTTTTTTGTTTCTCATTTTCTTTGCTATCGGTCTTAGATCACAATATCTCATATTGATAATTGTAGTTAATCTCATCCAGTACAGGTGAAAGTGAGGTCCAAGATGAAGAAGGCGATATAGAATCCAGTCAATTAATGCAACTTCCTTTCCCTAATCATGAGTCAGTACCAGATCCACTAAGTCTTTTTGTTGCTAATTGATGCTGCCTAAGAAAATAAGTAAATTGAGCTTACGAGCCCTCGAATGATAAATGGTCATAAAGGGCCCAACTCGAGATAGGTCCAAGAAGAAAGTCGCGGGAAATATGGTCAAAGGTATCCCGCCGATTAATGGGTAAGTCGAATAGAGGAGATAACGGCGGCAAGCGTATCCCGCTTAGCCTACATAAGTAGTAAACCGCGAGATTTATGTTATGGCAAGCATGGCGAAATAAATAGTAAGCGAGATATCTGGCAGGAAATGATGACGAGAAATTAATCTTAGTCGTATGCGACATAGAAAAAGCGGCATGTAAATGTCTATAACATGGGACCAATTAAACGACGACACGTGGAATGGGAGGTGATGTAACCACGCAAGAATAATTTGGCCCAAGTAAATGAAGGAGGGCCCATTTATGTTTTGGGCCCAAGGCCCAAGAAGGGAAAGGGGTTATATATAAAAAGAATGTTACTGAGTGAAAGAGGGGAGGATTATTCTATAGGTCTAAGAGAAAAGAGAGGGAGCAGGGACTTAATTAAGTCCTTCAGGCCCGAAGAGAAAGGAGGGGAGTAAAGAGGCACGAAATGGAGGTTTTTGGGCGAAGGTTGAGTTTCCAGACTAGATCTCCACGGCAATAGCGCTCCATCTGGGATGAATTTGTAAGTAGACTCTCTCCCACCCCCAACGTTCTCTCTAAAGTTTTGGTTATTATGTTACGGAAATATCGTTCTTATTCGCACGCCGGAAGGGCTTACGCCGGAGACGCCCCCGGCTTAGTTTTTTGGCTGTTTGTGTGCAGATCGATCGGAGAAGAAGGAGCCGGAGTATCATCATTGGACTATGACGGGTATGTTGCCGATGAGGAAAATCCTGGCAACATCAATTGGTTCCGTTGCCGGGACATGAAACCTCTTCTCCGTTCGATAATTTTATGGGTGTTTTGGTGGGGGATAGAAGCAGATCAGAAAACGTCAAGCACCTGAGCAAAATAGATCCGGCGACATCAACACCGGGGAAACCAGATCGAATGAATCGCGGAGACGGAAGTGAACTTTCGTATATTTTTTATGGGGGATAAGAGCGGATCTGAAACATGGTCACGATTTGTCATCGTCGTCTTCTTCTTCTTCAGATTCCGATGACGAGAGTTCGTCGCTGAAGTATAAGGTTTATCGGATTTTCGGTATGGAAAAGCCTGTCCACCACAAGGTCTTCGGTGATGGTAAACGTACGCAATTTCACTTCATTTCTTCATCTGTTTAGATTTTATAGATCTCGATTCGAATGTTGCAAGTAGCATGATCAGTTGATTTGTTTGCTAATCTTAGATTTTCTAGTTGATTTCCTGGCTGTTTGCGCTGTTTTTTTGTTACAATTAACGTGCGGTTGTTTGTATATATTTATTTTTAGAGAATTTGATTTGAATCTGATCATGGAGCATGATATCTTAGTTGTTTACATGTCATATCTTAGATTTTATTTCAGAGTGATGGTGGTAGTTTATAGTACTATTTCAGTGTGTAATTCATGCCAATTCTCGAAAGCAGTCAGTTTCTGTATATATTGTATCTGTATATGCATATATTCATGTTTGGAGACGTGTGCAAGTTCAATTCATTTTTCTCTCTCTCTAGAGTTTAGATATTGGCTTTTGTTGTTATCAATTTGATTTTTCGAAAGTAACTTGAGCAGTTTATGTTTATTATGTGAAATATGTGCGTCACTGTGCAATTTTTGTGTGTGTGCGCATGTTTTCTTGGTTTTGAATATTCTAGAACTTGATTTGTGGTTCCTATAGTAGCATGAATGGAGGATGCTTTTATGTGAAATCATTGATATGGGTAGTTAATTTGAGTAGCTTCTTATGCAGTTTTAGTGTATAATTTATGTAAGTTTCCAGAGATAAATCCGTTTTGTGTATCATTCAAATAAATTCCATGTCTCATAGATGATAATTTTTCTTCTTGTTTTGTTAAATCGGGTCGGATCTGAGACAAAATGGAGAAGAGAGTAGCGGATCTGAAAAAGAAGCAAAGAATATTGGGGTTTCTCTCAAACTGGACGGAGGAAAGTGGGTCCTTGCAAGATTCAATCCATGACTTTTTCGTCCGCATCTTTTGGGGGTCTTGATTAGATGAAAGCGTGAAGAAGACAATTACGGATAACCTTGTGGTAGTGTATTCCAAGTCGTGGTGTTCGTAAGTATGCTAATTTATATTTTTCTGAGGTGAAAGCATGGCTCAATCAGCTTGCTGTCTGAATGTGGCAAGAGAAGGGCAGAGTAATTCAAGGCTCTATTTCCTTGTTATTGTTTGGGTATTGAGTTTGGGCAAGATCGGGGCCCCTCGTTATGGTTCTTCATTAAAGCTTTAACGGAATTCCTTCGAAATGCCGTAAATCTCAGTCAGGTCATCTCTATCCACCCTCGTTATTTTTGCTAGATGATTTTTATGTGGTCTCGTTATTTGACAGTATGAATGCACGCTTAGAAGCTACTATGTTACTATTTGATAAAGTAAACTTAGATCAACTAGAGAACTTGATGGCTATTCACCTCAACTATCCTTTTTTGGTCAATAGCTCATGAAGTGCAACTAAGGAGTTCTTGAAATTTTAAAATACATAGCCTGATAACTAGGGGAGAAACTTTCACATGAAAGATGGTAATCTGACAAGATATGATTCTGTTTTCTATGCCTATGAATAGAAGTGATTAATCAATGACTAAATTGAAAGGTTCATTTGAAACTTGATCTGTGTTAAGTAGGTGTTAAAAAGGATAGACTAGCATTCATCTAATGCTGTGATATATTTTTCATGTGTTGGTGATTGAATTGAAGTTTCCAGATTGCCTGGGGTAAACTTAGCGACTGGGCATAACTCCTGCTGTGGTCAATTCAACTGCGACCTGGAGCAGTCATTTTATCAATATTTTATTGAATTGCTGTTTACTCACTTAGGTTTCTTTAAAGAGCATCACTGGGGTTTTTTGAATTGTTTCATTTCCTTTTTCAAAATCTTGGAAAGTATTCGGTCAATTTTAAAGAAATGTTTTGATGGTGGTTTTGATTATAATTGATTACTGACAAAAGATATCCGAAAACAGTATGTAAACAGGTATTTATGCTTAAATATTTTATAGATGAAACCAGTAAAAGATTTTCGAAAATAAACACCGAAAGCAATTCTGATAACAGCATACAAGCAGGCATAAGGGCCTTTCAAGATTGTTCCATCTCTTATTTTAGGCTGTCTCTGCACGTGTAACTGCCTCTGTGTAGTCAATTTCATGAGATTTGTATATTTCAAGATGAAATTAAGATTAGAGATGACACTACCAGTTATTCTGATGAAACTGAAGTCAATTTCATGTGTTTGCTAATGTTACTATGATCTTAGATTAGAACCAAATTGTTTTATTTATTATATAATTTATTTTCTTGACATTTTAATGTGCTCTGTTGGCAAGTAGAGACATAATATGTTACACCAGTGAAAAGCAAATGACTTGGTAGAAGTTCCCTACATACTTTAAAATAATGGTTAACCATCTAGTTATAGCATATAAAGGGAAATGTTGCAAAACAAACATAATAAAAGCAAACCAAACATTAGTATATATTCCTTGAAAGATGAATATATGGTGAACGGTTGAAGTAATGTTGATTATTTAAAGATGATTGTAGATTGACAAGATGCTTGGCGTAAATAGTATGACATTCTAAGTAAGTTGGGTGGTTTGTGATGACTGTTACTATGATTGTTTGAGTGTTTTATTTAACCTTTAGAATATTACCCGGAAGCGAAATAGTAGAGAATTGATTGGGCATATTAAGAATTTTAGTGAACTAGTAAAAAGTAATTAGAGCTTTAGCACTTAGTTGGGACGGACCCTTTAAATATGCTGAATTAAATTCAACTTGTGTATGAAAATAGATAGAATATTGAATACCGTGAAATCTGTGAAACAAAGTGCTAATACGAAAGAGAGATTTAAATGCTGTGACTTTTGAAATTAGAAACGAATGAAACGGAAGATATGATCTTTGGTATTTATTTGAGAAATTATGACAAATTTGTGATTGAAAATTTGTGAAAGTGAATTTATTGATTGTTTTCTTAACTAAAAAGTATTAAGTGTGATGGATATGAACGTACATTATAATGACTGCTACAGTAATTTTATTCAACTAATAGAATTTAAAAAGTCGAATGAAGCAACCACAGTGACACGGATAAGGGTAAATTATTATTTTATGAATGGCGAGAATGAATTATCATTTTGGGTGTACATTAAATTGATCAAAGAAATGTTTAAAATAAGTTTTGAGCAGGATGGGCAGAGTATGGGTCAATTACATGACTAGTGGGTGATTGTATGATGATTTTTCAAATATGAGTATAATCATAATTAAAGTTAATGCTTGCTGGTATCATGATATGTGTTGAATGGGCTTGTTGAAATTATAACATGAAAATGCTTGTTGCTAAAGATGAATGTATATAGAATGATATTACTTGCAGCACGCTTCATGCTAATTTGCAGATTATGCCCGAAATTAGTAGCTTTATGCTTGCATCAGTTGACTGTAAATGGAAATTATTTATATCATGCCACTAATATGTTCAAAATGTGCCATGCTAAGTGAAATTGACATTAGTTACATATTTTATACGAACAACAATGAAGGATCTCTACGGAAGTCTTAAATGTATTAGTACCAAAAGTATATGGTTAGTGTGACATATTATTACGCCGGACAATAACTTAAAAATGATATGTTGTGAAAATAGATAAATGTTTCTCTTGTTTGAGTGACCTTGATTGGTGATAACTAGAAGATAGGTTTACTACCTGCCTTGAAATGGTAAATGAAAGTATGTTTTCTAGAATAATTAAATTGTATCATGAAATATTATATATGCTTGATAGTGTCCGGAGTTCAAGTTAATGACTCATGCCGGCTAATTCGTTTACATGCATCACTAGGAAAAAAATAATGAATGATTAGAGTTGGTGCTAGAATTATGTGATACTATAAATTGATAATATGTTAAAGATGACTTGGATAAAAAATGAAGGTTATGGCAATCGGTGTAACCAAGTTAATAGCGCCATTACGATGATTATGGCTCTGTAGTGTGCTTAATTCAAGTAAACATTAATGTATATCGTATGGCTACCGTATACATATGGGATTATGGGTGCAGAATGTGTGAATACCGATAGGCATGTGGTTACTCACAAATGAGAAATAAGTATACTCGCGGCCAAGTTTACATGCTTCCTTGTATGATTCAATATGCTCTTTATATGTTTGAAATATCCTGCAAATATTAAACTATTGAAGTATGCTTCGTGTCAATTCATAAGTTATGCCTTGGCGTAATTGCTTGAACTTTGGAAAATTGGCGAATTAGTAAGTTGTACATCTTGATAGTTGACATGAATATGGAGGAAAACAAAGTCCAAATTAAAAGTGTTGTGCGAGTTTTATTTCCTTGGTTTATATGTTAAATTGTGCCCATCAAATAAAGACAGATGATAGTATGTGCGAGATGGTACAAGTTTAGATGAACAATGAATCACATGTCAAAGGTCCACTTGTTACATACGTTACTCGTTTCTTGCCTATATGTGTTATGCAAAAAAATGGTAGACCATATATGTAAAGAAGAGAAAGTTTCATACGTCAATTATGCTTGGATTTAATTGTTAAAAGTGACTATATATTATGTCCCTTGCCTGCATATTTGGCGGAATGAGCGAAGGAATTATTATGTTGCATAAGAAAAATAATATTTAATGAAGTTAACTACGCGAGCTTGGTGCTTTTTTGTTTATGTGCACAAATTATATTGAAGTTATGGGAAGATGTGCTAATGTGACTTGTGAGGGGAAAGCATCATAGTATAATATAAGAGTACGTCGACCTGCTATGTTTTTATGTGTGGTCCTAAAGAGGGAAATGTTGAAAAACGATAAAGGTGAGGCAATGTCATTTATTCAATGTTATTCTTGGTGGAATTATTTCAAATCGTTTATTATGAATGTACGAAAGGGGTTGTGAATTGACAGAAAGTTATGGAAATGATTGTTTTTGTATGTTGTGTAAATATTGAATGAAGTGAAAGTATGAAATTGTCGGGTTTAGTATTTGACTTGCTTTTTATGGTATTTTTGTTTTGCATATGAACGGCGAGATAATGACTCGAACGTGCGGTAAATGCGAAATGGAGGTCAAGGCGAATAAAGAATAAAGTCAAGAAGGAAGGTCGCTTGGAGTAAGGTTGCCTAAAGACAACCTCACTTTTTGATGGGAGTATAAGGATATGGAGCTATCTCGCGATAAAGAAAGAATGTAAGGGGTTTTTGATGAATTATCAAAACATAGCCATGTCGTTATATGAAAGGGGGTACCACAGTCCCGAACTGGTGGGGGTACCATAGTCCCGAACTATTGGGGGTACCACAGTCCCGAACTGGTGGGGGTACCATAGTCCCGAACTATTGGGGGTACCATAGTCCCGAGCTATTGGGGGTACCATAGTCCCGAACTATTGGGGGTATCATAGTCCCGAACTGTTGGGGGCTCGCATCCCGAACTGTCGAGAAAGGGCACCACATCCCGAACTGTTGGGGGCTCACATCCCGAACTGTCGAGTTAAGAGAAAGTCTATGTGACTATAAACAAGGAGACTTGGTTTAAAGGTACCGAGCACAAGGAGACTTGGTTTAAAGGTACCGAGCACAAGGAGACTTGGTTTAAAGGTACCGAGCACAAGGAGACTTGGTTTAAAGGTACCGAGCACAAGGATACTTGGTTTAAAGGTACCAAGCACAAGGATACTTGGTTTAAAGGTACCAAGCATAAGCAGACTTGGTTTAAAGGTACCAAGCACAAGGAGACTTGGTTTAAAGGTACCAAGCATCAAGATAAAAATGAGAGTCTACGGACTATAAAAAAGAGAGTCTAAGGACTATAAAAAAGAGAGTCTAAGGACTATAAAAAGGAAAGTCTACGGACTATAAAAATGAAAGTCTCCGGACTATAAACGAGAAAGTCCCATCTCGCCTGAATGGCATGAATATGGATGCGACTATGAACGAGAAAGTCTAAACCGACTATAAACGAAAAAGTGCATCTCACCTGAATGGCATGTAAAGATGATGATACGAGAAAGAAAGCATATCTCGCCTGAACGGCATGAAAAGACGTCGCCATATGAGAAAAATAAAAGTACATCTCGCCTGAAGGGCATGTAAAGATATCGCTACAAGAAAGAATTGACGGCTTAAAAGAGGCCCACATCCCGAACTGTTGAGTAACAAGATGGGCTTATGTAAGTCAATATATGAAAAGGAAATGAATGTCGCAAAGAATTAAGTTATCGGCGGGACCATAAATGAATCCCGCCTCAAACTTGGGGGCTTCTGATGCTGCCTAAGAAAATAAGTAAATTGAGCTTACGAGCCCTCGAATGATAAATGGTCATAAAGGGCCCAACTCGAGATAGGCCCAATAAGAAAGTCGCGGGAAATATGGTCAAAGGTATCCCGCCGATTAATGGGTAAGTCGAATAGAGGAGATAACGGCGGCAAGCGTATCCCGCTTAGCCTACATAAGTAGTAAACCGCGAGATTTATGTTATGGCAAGTATGGCGAAATAAATAGTAAGCGAGATATCTGGCAGGAAATGATGACGAGAAATTAATCTTAGTCGTATGCGACATAGAGGAAGCGGCATGTAAATGTCTATAACATGGGACCAATTAAACGACGACACGTGGAATGGGAGGTGATGTAACCACGCAAGAATAATTTGGCCCAAATAAATAAAGGAGGGCCCATTTATGTTTTGGGCCCAAGGCCCAAGAAGGGAAAGGGGTTATATATAAAAAGAATGTTACTGAGTGAAAGAAGAGAGGATTGATTCTATGGGTCTAAGAAAAAAGAGAGGGAGCAGGGACTTAATAAAGTCCTTCAGGCCCGAAGAGAAAGGAGGGGAGTAAAGAGGCACGAAATGGAGGTTTTTGGGCGAAGGTTGAGTTTCCAGACTAGATCTCCATGGCAATAGCGCTCCATCTGGGATGAATTTGTAAGTAGACTCTCTCCATCTCTCTCCCACCCCCAATCGTTCTCTCTAAAGTTTTGGTTATTATGTTACGGAAATATCGTTCTTATTCGCACGCCGGAGGGGCTTACGCCGGAGACGCCCCGGCTTAGTTTTTTGGCTGTTTGTGTGCAGATCGATCGGAGAAGAAGGAGCCGGAGTATCATCATTGGACTATGACGGGTATGTTGCCGATGAGGAAAATCCTGGCAACATCACTAATAAAAGTGTGGCTTATGATGACGGACCAACAGAGATATCCCATAGCCTTCATCATCATCCTGTAAGTATCTACTATGATGCACACATTACAACTAAGAATGTGGCATACAATGATATGATTTGTGATGGATGTGTGCGTCCTATCTCAGCTCCCTTCTACAGTTGCAGCAGCAAATGTAACTTCCTTCTCCACAAATTTTGTGCTGAGTTACCAGAAGAGCTCCAATGCCCACTCGATTTTGGTCATTCAATCAAGGTGAAGAAGTATAAAAGTTGCTATGATTTATTCCTATGCTCTTTTTGCTTACAATGTTGCAATGGGTTCTTATGTGAGTGTGTATCGTGCAACTTGACACTTGATATAGGGTGTGCTTCTAACTTAATTCCCAGTAGAATCAAACACGATTCTCATGGCCAGCATCCACTAGTCAGAAGTCATTTACCTAGACATGAGCAAAATCTCATATGCAATGCTTGCAGTCGTTTTACTGGCGGCAGCCAAATGTATAGCTGCAAAGCGTGCAGTTTTAACCTGTGCATCATTTGTGTCAATTATCCTGGGTTGGTCAGGGATGAATATGACAGACATTCCATCCCCTTGACGTATCCTCCTATCAAAGACCATCCAAGTGATTTTATTTGTGAAATCTGCGAGGAGGATATTAACCCAAGGGATTGGATGTATCATTGCAAAGATTGCACCCAAACTTTTCATACTTATTGCTTGTCCCCAGTTGATATGTATTCAAATGTAAAATATGGTGGAAAAGTTAATATTGACAATATTCACACACATCCACTCGCATATGTTAGAAATATTAAATGCGAGAATGCTTCATCGTGTGGCCAATGTGGTGAAGACAAGAATGGAAATCCAATCCTGGAGTGTGAACTCTGTGGTTTCAAACTTTGCATAATCTGTGCAAGAATATTTAGGCATAAAGCTATTAAGTGAATTGCTTCTGATTATATTGCAGATCTGTAAAGGACAATTTATTTAATTATAAGTGCAATGCTATTAATTCTCTTTATTTAAGCTCCTGTTCTTTTCTTATGTACTCCCTCCGTCCCAAAATTGAAAGGACAAGTTATTGAAATTGTAGTTTTTTTTTTTTTAAATGGGCACGTTTGTAGCGAGTAAAAGTAGTTAAATAAATGTAGAGTCCAACACTCCAGATGAAGATAAAGACGTGGGAGACACGAATACCTGCTATAGTCATGAAGAATTTTTTTTCTTTCAAGATACCAATTGATGAACAAACCAAAATAGATTTTGTTATGAAGCAATGGTCGGTCCATGCAATTTTCGTCGTAGGTCATCCGAAAACAACACGGCTTTGCTTTAATAAAAAGGCAAGGCTGTGTACATCTGATCCCATTACACCACCGTAGGTTGGAGCGTTTGTGGTACTATGAGGTAATGATGTTGTTGTATAGAAACACAAATTAAAATGAGTTGGCTACCGCAATATATTTTGACAATCTCCAACGGGAAAGATAGAGTGGAAGAGAAGATGAAAAGAATTGAACAATTCCGCCATTCTGAACATCCATTGATCCTCAAGAATATAGGAGGAGGTGGAAGTTGTGTGTTATGGTTGTCAAGAAGCAATCACGGAGAAAGACGACTACTATTCGTGTGTCATGGGTGTCCAAAACTAATCACAGAGAAAGAAAATTACTAGCTCATATTCAAGCACAAAATCTCAAACACAAGCACAAATTCGCAGAAAGGGATCTTAGAAATTTTCAACACATTATAAAATGAAAATAAGCACAATATAAGCACGAATCCGCAGAAAGAGATCTTACAAAATATCCGTGGTGTAGCATTCAATGCATGTGAGATGGATGACGAACACAAAGAGCTTTGGTCATAACATGCAATCAGTCCTTGCGGGCACAATCTTCTAAAGATATTGAGCAAAACTGAAGGTCGTCCCTCGCTGGGGAATCTCGGGTGTCGCAATATGTATAAACCTGTGAGAAGAGCCACGACCTGAATAGGTGTGTGATATAGAACAATGGCTGCAGCAAAACAGAAAATTGTGAATAATGTAGTTAGTCTAGGATCTGTCCAGCCCAGCAAAGATTGAATCCTCTCTCCTTCAGTTGCTAAGTCTCCAACAACCGTCTGCATCCTCCCACCAATCGACCTCATGAGATCGTATCTCATCCTCACGATATCCCCAGGTCTAGAAGTCGGGAATGTATCCAATTCTTCATCTCATTCATCGGTGTATATGTGTTGATTTACAATTAGGCCACTTGTGTATGTTGCAGCAGGTTGCAATGAAGTTTCTCTATGGAATGCAGAGAATGGGAGTTGTCATCAGGTATTGGCAATTGTTTTTGGATTATGATTCATTTTAACTTTTTATTATTATTTTCTTTCTTTAATAACAGCTAACGTGGAAATACCAAGCTTCAAGCATATCCCTAAGGTATCTTGCATTCTCTACCCACTTAGGGTGCTGGATCCAGCTTGTAGACTTGAGCACAATAATGCTTCTTGCTACATTAAAGTGCTCCTGTCCAGCATATTCCTTTTGTTGCTAGACTGTTATACTAGATCGGAGAAAATTTCAAGCTCCCAAAATTGATCATTAAGATCTTTTAATAACATATGAGAGTTACCAATTGACTTTTAGTCGAGTGGTACTGAGGTCGTACTCAGGGTCTATAAGGGAGAGCTTGATGCCCGCGGACGTAGCCTTTGTGAAAAAAAGAAGCATATGGGAGTTATGAAAAAGAAAACCTACATTTGTGAGAACGAGATAGAAGTGCTGATCCTATTATTGTGTGTTACCACCACTGAAATCATGATCTTGTACTCATGAGAAAAAAAGTGTGATTTGACTATTTAAAAGAGTTTCAGATGTTGTGCAAGGTTATTTATGTTCATCTTCTCAAATATTTGTTAAACAATTCCTATTATGTTAAGTTGATGAATGTTTTTTATTCAAAATAGAATTTGATTTTCTTTCCGGAAAGGAATGATTGTATTCGATGCAGCTCAGTTTGATGGCTTCCTAAAAAAACTATCAGAGTTTAACAATGCTCTGCTCTCTGACACGGTAAATTCTTGCTTTCAGTACTTTTTCCATTTCATTTTCTTTTCGCTTTAAGCTCTTTACTCTTTAGCTGTTCATTGGTTCTGTGATTGTCTCCCTCTTTGATTTATTAACTTTGTTTCTTTATTCATGATTCACTTTATTAGATAACTTTTTTTTTCATGGATAGTTCATACTGACTGACTGACTGATCATGCTCTTCTCGTTGTTATTGAAGGACAAAACAAATTTATCATTGACTGAAGTTGATATTTCAAGAATGGGTGCGATTTCTAAAATTTTGAAAGATACTTCACATTATCATATCAGTATATTTTCAGATGTAGACATTGCTTTGTTGGTGAAATTGATTCAATGATGTTTCCAGGTGAGCAAGTTATTGTTGTTTATAAACTTTAAGCTCTTTACTCTTTACTCTTTACTCTTTAGCTGTTCATTGGTTCTGTGATTGTCTCCCTCTTTGATTTATTAACTTTGTTTCTTTATTCATGATTTACTTTATTAGATAACTTTTTTTTTCATGGATAGTTCATACTGACTGACTGATCTTTGTGATAGTACAAGTCTTTGGCCTGTTGTATACTTGTATAATTATGTTTTGTAGGACAGTATCTAAGTGCTTTGGAGGACAGGTATACCCATATTTAATGCGTACACACAAGTTATTATTATTTTTATTTTTTTGTGATTAACGCTAATTATATTATTTATATTGTATGAGTATTTTTAAGATAGTTAAATGTTTTGTTTTAATAATTGGAGTAGGTCTCCGGAGAAACGCGTTTCTCCATAAGTTATGGAGAAACGTGTTTTTCCAAAGTTTCTGGATATCAGTCTCAAAGGTTCTGGATATCCAGAACCCTTTGATCATGATATCCAGAAGTTATGTTAGAATGGGACCAACACATACGAACTTTCTGGATATCAACTTAAATAGATTTTGGATATCACTTTCAAAGAGTTCTGGATATCCAGAACATTTAATATTGATATCCAGAAGCCTTTCAAAAGGTTCTGGATATCCTTTCAAAAGGTTCTGGATATCCTTTCAAAAGGTCATGACCAATACAAAATTTCTGGATATCCTTTCAAAAGGTTCTGGATATCCAGAACATTGAATATTGATATCCAGAATTTCAGAATTCACTCAAAATCAATCTCATTAGAACCAATGGTGGTCGGAATTATTTAAATTTCACAGGGTAAAACCATTGCTAACAAAATGCTTCTTATTATGAAATTGTTAGAGGAATAATTGAGGAACTTTGAAAGCTCAATTACGATTCGTTTTATAAAAGGAGTTAAGGACTATTATCTACAAACCTTAAGCTATTTATTTCTACACAATCCCCAACTAATTTGATAAGAATTGACCTGAAATCGGCACCTGGGATCCATAGAAATTGGTGCCAATTTCAACCTTACGAACATTGAACCGAAAGCAGAGGCGATTGGAGTCAATTGTTGGCTTCAAATCGGGTCTTCAATTCGCCATTGGTTGATTGATGTGCTGTTTTCTAGAGACGCTAGTGGTGAGGTCGCCGGCGATTGGGTGAGGGCTAGGTGAGGACGGCCATTGAAGAGGGAACTGGTGGTGGTGAAGACGGCCTTTGCGGTTAGAGAGAGAGGGAGTGAAAAGCGTTTAGAGAGAGAAAGGGTGTGAGCCGTGTCCCGTAAAGAAATCTAGAGAGCGACGGGAACGATGGAAAAAACCCGTTTCTCCATAAATTATGGAGAAACACGTTTCTCCCTAGATTTTGGCTAATAATTGTGTATATGGTGATGCCTAGATTGATTATAATATAGTATTTTATGTCGTATTCTTGTATGTGTTTGTGTAAATTGCAAAAATATAATTGGTGGGTTGGATCCAATATAAAAACAATATCAAATATTCAGAGCTTGTCAAATGTATTTGGGAAGACAAAAACAAAATTGTGTCAATGGTAATTGGGAGGGATAAAATCGTTCCAAATAGTTTTTGGAAGGGCAACCGTAGCCGTGCCAAATGTATTTCGAGAGGCAATCAAACCGTGCCAAATGTATTTGGGACGGCGTACAAAAGCGTGACAAATGTATTTGGAAGGGCAGAAAAAACCGTGCCTAATGTATTTGGAAGGGCAAACAAATCCGTCCCAAATACGTACACTACAAGAAAAAAGGCTTTTTGTGACCGCTAAAACCCGTCACATATGTACGAAAAGCAGTCACAAAATGATAACGCGACTGGGAAATCAATCGCTATGGCAGTCGCGTAAACCCTTGTCGCAATAGCTTAAAGCGACGGGATAAGCAGTCGCCTTAGAGACTTATTTTCCGTGACTACTTTTTGCCGTCACGTAAAGGATTTTTTAATTTTATTTATTTAATTAATTAAATCACAAATGCAATCACGTTTGCTAGTATAAGGCGACTGGGTATGCAATCTCGTTAGCTTGTGTAAGGCGACTGAAAATGCAATCACCTTTGCTTAGAGAAGGCGACTGAAAATGCAATCACCTTTGCTTAGAGAAGGCGACTGAAAATGCAATCACCTTTGCTTAGAGAAGGTGACTGAAAATGCAATCACCTTTGCTTAGATAAAGCGATAGCTCTCTGCCATCACATTAGTTCTTAGATATTTCATTACAATAATATAATTATTTATAACCTTATTACTACATAATATTATGAATTAATATTGATAAATACACAAACTTTTCCAAAACTTAATTGAAAACAAACTTTAAATCATTTAAAACTAAATATATTGTCTCAAAATAACATCCACCATCACATTTAACAAACTATTCATCCCTTATTAAACTTGTTCAAGAACCATTCTACCGTATTATGTTAAAAAATCAATAGTCTAAGGAAACTATTCACTTTCAGCTAATTGTTCCTTTAGTATTTTCACTTCTTGAGAGGACTGCTGAAGTGCAAGTTGTGTTACAAAATCTGAGGATGAAACATGGCATTTGTACCTAGCAATAAATGTATTTCAAAAGATCATCCACTGAATATAAACCTGCGAGGAGCATCCATAGCTAGAAAATAAACAATATCTAATAAGTCAATCAAACAGTCAATACTTGTAAAATCTTTGTATGATACAAAATTGTATCAGAATATACACCTGTAGCTTGGGCTTCAGCTTGGAATGGCTTTGAGGTAGCATTCCGAAAATCAGTTGCTTTAAGTTGTTAATACTTTCGTTACTATCTGATGCATCCTACAATAAAGAACGTGTTCATACAAAAATCAGTTGCAACTTAGGTTAGTAAGAGCAATTCAAAGTGACAAAGAACAGCTACATTAGGATAGAATTGCCTCACCAGAAGTATAGGACTTTATCACTTATGATCGTGAAATTTTGATATAAAATGAGATGTAGATAATATACCTTAAGACTGCCATTACAAGCACCGGGCACCTCCAAGTTCTTGGTGCTATCCTCCTCCTGACAACTGCGGCACTCGTACATGAAACAATGGTTACTAATAAATAAATAAACAGAACTCAGCCTACTAAAGTTCAAGGAAATAAATGCTACACTAATACTGGTAAAGGGGACAGAAAATTTAAAGGGAATGATCATACAATCTCGCGCTCGAACTACGTTGTTAGCGCCTAAGGAAAAACATATATGTGATGGCATACGTGACTGCTTAGCCATCACGCTAGCCTAGTGTGACTGCACTAAATGCAGTCACAAAGGTCGTCTCCTTATATAATCAAACGTGATTGCAAACGTCATCACGATTTCAAAAAAGCGGTCACGTTTAATTTTTCATATTCGCGCCTGATTTCTAGGATTGACGCTCCGGACGAAATTACCAAACGTGATTGCACATGTTATTGTACTACCATCTCCTTAAGCTAACGTGATTGCTTTTTATTTCCGTCTCATTATCTGTTCTATGGGGACTGCTTTTTTTAGCCGTCACAGAAAGCAGTCACAAAAGACTATTTTTCTTGTAGTGGTATTTGGGACGGACCACTAAAAATCGTCTCAAATACTCGTAAATAAGACAGACCTGCTCAACCGTCACCATTTCTGTGCCAAATACTTTTTGGGATAGTTTTGGGTGGTCACAAATGTATTTTGGGAGGGCGCCAAAATCGTCCCAAGGCCGTCCCAAATACTTTTTGGAACGATTTTGACGGTATTTGGGACGATTTTTGGCCTTCACAAATACCATTTTTTTTGTAGTGGAAATTGGGGTAATGTTGTTGTATATAGAGAAGATTAGCAATAAAAAAATAAATAAAAAAAGAGACGATATATCATCTGCAAGTGGCATTAGCGTATAGTACTGTCTTTCCGACTCTTATTTAAGATGCAAATTGATGTGATAATGTTAGAGAGAGAGAGAGAGAGATAGAGGATGGAAAGTATTCAACATTTTAGCCATTATGAACATCCATTTTAGGCCAATTTTCATATCCAGAACACTTTAATATTATATAATTTTTCCTTACTCCCGCACTATCTTATTTTATCTAATTTGAAATAGAATGGATGAAATATTCAAGTTTAACCTATTAATTATATTGTTACTAGTAGTAATGGTGCATCAATAAATTTTTTTAAATTTTATTATGAACATCGATTGTTCCGGTCTAAACGTCCGTATTCCTTCCGTTTCGACCAAGGAGGAGTGTTAGAATATTAGATAATGTTTGTTAGTATATTAGATAATATTTGATTATATTGTATATTTATCCCTTTCCATAGTCAATAGGTATTTGATAATGTTTATATCCTAGATTAGTGCTAACTAATTAGTATGTATCCTAGATTAGTGCTAAAGTGATTGAGACTCATGTTGTATATATATTGTCTGGTGATGAATAAAGAAGGTAAGGAAGATATTCTTTCCTCAAAGAAGGTAAGGAAGATATTCTTTCCTCACCAAAGTAATACAGATAATGTTTTTGACCAGATTCTTGGTCCTTCTTAGGCTTCTAGTTAAATACTTCTAACCTACCCAAATTGTACATCTTTTTTCCTTTTTGTCCCTGATAATTAATATTTCTTTTTGTTTTGGTCATGCCATTAATATTTTTCATAATAAGTACTCCTTCCGTCAAGGGGCCGTCCATTTATCCGTTAAAACATGCTGATGTGGCATGTTGTGATGTTACGTTTGTTTTTTCTTACTTGGCACGAGATGTTGATGACTAAGTGCCTGAAACTGCCACAGACCACTAATAACATCAGTTTTTACTGATGTGAAAGTTTCAGTTGAATAAATGGGCGGTAAGAGGTCTTGAGTATTGATCTGATCTCAAAATAAAAAATGAAAAATAAATGGGGGCACTGTTGCGAAAGTGGTGGAAGGGGTTTTTTGCATTGGGGCAGGAAAGGTTTTTGTGTCTGTGAGGATAGGTTTGGCATTTTTTAAGAAGGGGTGGGGTAGCCATGATTTATAATTCAAGAAAATATGTCATGTGATCAATGAGCTTGCATGTATGAGGCAACTTTAAATTAAGCACCCATTAGAAATGGCATAACCTAACAACTACAACCACTACACCGGTTATACCGCATACCAATTTTTATTAAACCAAGTCCAAACACACATTTGTACCTTTAAGGGCTATGCTTTACTATTTAGTTTTTTTTTTTTTTTTTTTTTTTTTTTAATATTGGGCCTTTTTTTATTAATGAATGACTTAGTCTAATACAAGAGTGAACTTGAAAATGCATTTGGTGGAGTTTGAACTTGAAAGTGCATTTGGTGGGATTTGAACTCTTGACCTTTCATATGGAAAGGAATACCGAATGCCGCTTGAAATTGTGGATCAGGACAAATATACTCAATATACCTAAATATATCTTGACCTTTAAGAAACCAACATAAGACAATATTGTAATAGGGCAGTAGGATTTGGGCCGCTGCAGCAGTGTCATCCATAGATTATTTTGTAAGGTGAACATTCATGGAGGATTAGTATATTATTCATACTACTCCTAGTTTATTTTCTGATCAACATTAAAAGAATGGAACTCCCAATCCTGAATAATGCAAAGAAAGTGTGGGGTTCATGAAACCTCCAAACCTTCATTCTTTTAGGCCTTTTACTACAAACAATACTACTTTTATTCGCCCATTCACAAAAAGATCAAATAGCAAATTGATGTTTTTCATAATCTGGTTAGCATACTCTGCATCCGACTGGACTGCAAACTTCGTTCTTGGCCTCATAACCAGGTACAAATACGTACATCACCGTTGTTAAAATGTTTGACAAGTTATATGCAACATTTATTTTAAAGGGAGTAAATAAAATCATTACAAGTAGAAAGTCTATATCTATCTGAGAATAGTTTCAAGTTATACTCCCTCTGTCTCTAAATAAATGTCCAAATTAAAGAAATTATTGTCCCAAAATAATGAATCTTTTTCGTAAAAAACTTTGCCCCTAAACATTTTTTTATCAAAAAAAGATTCACTATTCCTTTTAGGGCAAATGGCATATCGGTACCCTTAAGTTTTACCGAAGTTGTAGTATTGGTACCTATATTTCATTTTTGACAATTTTGTTATATTCACACTTTGTGGCAATGTGGGTCAAAAGTGGATGGTTGTTAATGAAATTGGATGGAAGCTAACATGGTGAACGAAAACTTAACGAACTTCTTTAAAAAATTGCATTATCCATCCTTGAAATCTTATTTCATTATATATTAATCTTTTTTAGAATCAGATGTCAATTGAATATAAAATAAGATGTAAGAATAATAAAATCATATATCTTCCAACCTCATATATTTATTTTTTTAAAGAACAACATCACATGTCAATTGTTTATAAAATAGGGGGTCAAAATGTCAACTATCCTTCATCTTCAACCTCAAACAAAATAAACCAAAAAACAATCAAAATCTCCACCATCCTTGACAGCCATCACCATCGGTCCATCATCCTCTGTAATACACCATCCAACCCTAGTCACCACCCTCCTCTGCCCACCCATACAATTTGAACAAAGAAACTTTGTAACGATCATCTTTGGAAACACAACATCAATACACAGAAACTTTGTATCCAAGAAAACCCCTTATTTTCTCAAGAAACATTGGGAGTTTTCTTTGATTATACAAAAAGGTAAAAAAAAATTGTTTGAGGGGTGGGGTGGGGTGGGGTGTGGTTCATTGAACATTGAAGGTTCGATTAATTTCAAGAGACAAATATTTGGGAAATTGGATATAAAAGATTGGTGGTCGGAGGGGTGGGGAGTTTATTGGAATGAAATGGGGAGGATGAAAGATAGGTTCTTGGTTAGGTGGGGGTAGGAAGCCATTGCTGTTGAAAGGATATGAAAATGGAAGAGAGAGGAAAAAAGAGGGAGGAAGAAGATAAAGATGTCGACATACACATACTCAACTTTATTCCTTTCCCATTGGCCAGCTGTTTTACATGATTGAATAAGCACAAAGATAAAGATGTCGACATACATATACTCGGCTTTATCCCATTCCCATTGGCCAGCTGTGATATACTCACTCCTTCCTGCTCGAAGTGTCCCAACTTTCCTTTTTTGGTGTCCCATTTAAAATGTCCCAATCCAAAAAAAAAGAAAGTTTTTTATTACTTTTTTATTTGTGGGACCCACTTGTCATACTCACAATAAATATCCACTAACTATTTCCTACCACACTTTCGCTTTCCTACATCACTTTTCATAATCCCAACATTTATTTCACTATCTATATTTTGCATTATATATATTCATTCCTTAATCTGTGCATGATCCATTTTGGGACATTTCGACCGGGACGGATGGAGTATGATAAAAGCTACATGATTGAATAAGCTCAATGATAAAGATGTGAACATACTCAACTTTATCCCATTCCCATTGGCTTTAAAAAATCTGGCTATCAAAAGAATCAATCACCGAAAAAGATGATTGAATAAGCTCAATGATAAATTAAAGAAGGTGTTGTCTTTATCTAGATGTCGACATACTCATCAACTTTATTCCATTTCCACTGGCTTTATATACTCCCTCCGTCTCGGCCTAAGTTTCACCGTTTTGAGAGTGGCACAATATTTAAGGAAAGTGTTGAGTGAAAAATGGTTGTGAGAGAGAATAAGTGAGTGAGTATGACAAGTGGGACCCACAATTTAAATATGTGAGGGGGAAAAGTTAGTGGATATGACAAATGGGCCCCACAATTTATGAATGTGAGTATGAGAAGTGGGGTATGTATAATAGAATATTAATAAACCTTTTCCATTTTAGGAATGGTGAAGCTTCTATCGAAACACTCATTTGGGTAAAAGGTGAAGCTTCGGACGGGATAGAGGGAGTATAATATAAATGAATAAAAACCATTCAAAGGCTACATCATGTTGTTTTATTCATTAGAAAATGATTTAAACAACTCTTTTTCTCCGTATAAAAGAATTTGGGCAGTGAGAGAAATTTGCTGCTCTTACAAATTATTGCTCGACAAATTATTTTAAAAAGATTTTTAAAAGAATTTCTGAAAATAGTTTAATGGCCTATTCACTCGTAGCTTATTTTCCTACCAATCCTAACATTTCATTTGGGATAAAAAAAATTGTAATTTAAGAAAGTTAACATATCTCTAATCATTCAACTGTTATTACCAATTTAATCACCTACTTCTTTTGTCACATTTGAAATTAGGCAGAACTAAAATGAAATGTATTCTATATTTTTAATCAATAGGCCCATTTATCCTAATCACAACCATTATCCCATTTACTATTTCAACCCCTAGGCCAATTTTCATATTCAAAAACACTTTAATATTATATTATTTTTACTTACTCCCGCACTATCTTATTTTATATAATTTGAAATAGAATGGATGAAATATTCAAGTTTAGCATATATATTAATTATATTGTTACTTGTAGTAATGGTGCATCAATAATTTTTTTAAATTTTATTAGGATTATTAAGTTTTTATATATTGTTGGTCAAAATTAGAGTCAATTACCAACCAAAATAAAATAGTACTTCTTCAGTTTTAAAATAAAAGTCTTACTTTTCTTTATAGTACGCTTCATAATAATAAAAGTCTCATTACGAAAATGACAAATAATGAATAGTGTTTTTAGACAATTTTGTCCTTATAATCCTTGTATAATTATTAAAAAAAATCAATTCTTAACTAACCTATTTTTATTAACTTGAACTTTGAAAAGTATTTTAGATTATTATGTCATCAATCCACTTGAATATTGGCAAAATCTTGCAAAAAACTAGTTTTTCCGTAACATAAGAAAAAAACTAGTTTTAAAGCACTAAGTCTAACTAATAAGAGTGATGAACTGTTCTGAAAACTAGTTTTTTTATAACATTTTGAAAAAAACTAGTTTTTCACAAGAGTTGCTCTTGAATATTTACCCACTTCTTATTATTTTCTTAATAACCATGAAAAATAAATGTATAACTTAAAGTACTATATCATGTGCAAGTGGCATTAACGTATAGTACTTTACTTTCTGTCGAACTCTGATTTAAGATGCAAATTGATGTGATAATGTTATAGATAGATAGATAGATAGATAGATAGATAGATAGATAGAGAGAGATAGAGATAGAGATAGAGAGAGAGAGAGATAGAGATAGAGAGAGAGAGAGAGAGAGAGAGAGAGAGAGAGAGAGAATGGAAAGCATTCATCATTTTAGCCATGATGATGATCATCCATTGTTCCTCAAAAAATTTGGTGAGAATGAGGAGGAGAAGGAATTTGTGTGTGAAGGGTGTGGAGAACAAATCACAGAGAAAGACAACTATTATGCCTGCCAAGACCAAGAGTGTAGTTTTTATCTACACAAGAAGTGCGCAGATCTGCCTAGAGAGATCAATCTCTCTCGTCATCAACACCCTCTTACCCTATTTGCTTCTTCCCCTTATGTCGACTACTCAAGTTGTATTTGCAATATATGTCGACGTTATTGGAAGTGGTTCACCTACCATTGCTCCTTGTGTCAGTTTGACATCGATCTCATATGTAGTTCCTTGCTGCAGGAGGGGAAGAAGAATAATTTTCAACATGAAGGCCACCCACACCCATTAACATTCAACCTCAGATCTTCGTTGTTCCACTGTGATGCTTGTAATACGGAACATAAAGACTTATCCTATTTTTGTACCACTTGCCAGTTTTGGATCCACAAAAGTTGTGCCTCTGCACCTAAATCCATTAAAGTTGTTCATCATGATGATCTTTTGTTCCTCGCATATTCTCTTCCAGAACAACACCGAAACTTCAAACAGATTTGTGAAATCTGCAAAAAGAGAGTGCATCCATCAGATTGGGTTTACTATTGTGACAGATGCAGATACTTTAATCATCTCAAGTGTGCTACATCAAAACCCCCAAGGTTGACGTACGTACATTCTTCAACCTCCCCATCTCTCTCTCTCTCCCTTTTTTTTTTTTGTTTCTCATTTTCTTTGTTATCGGTCTTAGATCACAATATCTCATATTGATAATTGTAGTTAATCTCATCCAGTACAGGTGAAAGTAAGATCCAAGATGAAGAATCCAGTCAATTAATGCAACTTCCTTTCCCTAATCGTGAGTCAGTACTACTGGATCCACTAAGTCTATCTGTAGCTAATAAAATTGCAAGTGTGGCTTATGATGACGAACCAACAGAGATATCCCATAGGCTTCATCATCATCCTATAAGTATCATTACAACTAATAATGTGGCATACAATGATATGATTTGTGATGGATGTGTGCGTCCTATCTCAGTTCCCTTCTACAGTTGCAGCAGCAAATGTAACTTCTTTCTCCACAAATTTTGTGCTGAGTTACCAGAAGAGCTCCAATGCCCACGCGATTCTGGTCATTCAATCAAGGTGACGAAGTCTAAATGTTTCTATGATTGCTTCCTATGCACTTTTTGCTCACGATGTTGCAATGGGTTCTTATGTGAGTGTGTATCTTGCAACTTGGAACTTGATATAGGGTGTGCTTCAATGCCCAGTAGAATCAAACACGATTCTCATGGGCAGCATCCACTAGTCAGAAGTCGTGAATATATGCTATGCAATGCTTGCAATACAGTCGGCGGGGGCGGCCACACTTATAGCTGCAAAGCTTGCAATTTCAACCTGTGCATCAAATGTGTCAATTATCCTGGGTCGGTCAGGCAAGAATATGACAGACATTCCATCCCCTTGACCTATCCTCCCATTAAAGACCATCCAAGTGATTTTATTTGTGAAATATGCGAGGAGGATATTAACCCAAGGGATTGGATGTATCATTGCAAAGATTGCAACCAATCTTTTCATACTGATTGCTTGTCTCCGTTTGATTTGTGTTCAAATGTAAAATATGGTGGAAAGGTTAATATTGACAAAATTCACACACATCCACTCACATTTGTTAGAAATATTAAAAGCGAGAATGCTTCATTGTGTGGCCAATGTGGTACCGATTGGAACGAACCTATCCTGGAGTGTGTACCCTGTGGTTTCAAACTTTGCAAATCCTGTGCAAGAGAATTTGAGGCATAAAGCTATTAAGTGAATTGCTTCTGATTATATTGCAGGGTAAACATCTGTAAATGACAATTTATTTAATCATATGTGTAATGTTATTAATTCTCTTTATTTAAGCTCATGTTCTTCTTGTGTACTCTCTCTCTCTCTCTCTCTCTCTCTCTCTCTCTCTCTCTCTCTCTCTCTCTCTTTGTGTGTGTCTCTCTAAAAGAAATGAGAGTCAAATAAAGGCAAAGAGAAAAACTAATTGAAATTGTTTCATTTTAATTTATTAAATAAATTGATGTGGAAGAGGATGGCGAAATCTCTCAAACCTTGATTCAATAATTAATGTCGAAAACAAACAGACAAAAATGGAGATGAAGATGAAGAGCGAATTGAGATGATGAGGAAAACTGATTTGAAAATTTTGATTGTGAGTCCTAGATTTAAATTTAAGATTTCAATGAGTCAATTTAGAATTTAAATATTCAGTTCGAGATTTTTTAAAATTTATAAGGATAAAGAACTTCATTTGAGGAACAAATATTTTATGAAAATATTAAATAGTAAGGCAGATTCTAGCAGTAGGGCACCTAGTTCAACGCGTATGGAGACTAGGCAACAAATTTCTGACCAAGTGCGTTTCTTGACGGATTGAGGCAACAATTTTCTGACCTAAGGCATTTCTTGACGGATTTGAAGTAGTCACGGCAGTTCATGTCTTGACGGATTTGAAATAGTCACGGCGTTTAATGGCTGTCTAACGCCTAGGCAAGGATTAGACGGCCTAGGCAAGCGATTTTTAGAGCACTGATTTTATCTCGGCAAATGCAACTCAAACAATTTTTAGAACACTGGTTTTATCTCTGCAAATGCAACTCCAAACAACGTTAATAAAACTTCACCAAACCGGCCTATCAATAGCTGCTGAAATAATAATTTAAGTAGAAGAAGTAGAATGAGATCCATTTCAAAACATCATCAGCATCCATTTACACGCAGAAAAGAGGTGGATTCCAAACAATCCAATCTCAATTGATAGGGAGAAAGAGGAGCATTAACCTCAGAATAAGTTGGCAAAACAAAAGGGCTCAAGTTCACGAGATACACTACAGCTTTAAGAAGGAAGAGAAATAAAACAGAAAGGAAAGGAAATCGGGCATTAATAAGTTGGCAAAACAAAACGGCTCGAGTTCATTAGGAACATTATAATTGAGTTAGCAATTGCAATCTCGAGGGTAATCACAGTTCTTAAATCAAGTATTATTGCAGAACAAGGAGGAGCCTTCACCTAGAGCTGCCTGCATTGCCAACAGATAAGCCAAGAAGAACTTGTGTGCAATTTGATACTTGAAATCCATAAAACAAAAATGTCGCTTTTGGTGCTCGCTTTTATCCTTTGGCACGAAAGGGATCCACATTGCACTCTATTATTCACCTTGTAGACAGTACAGTTGCCTGATGTTTCCTGAAGCTGAATTTTTTTTTAAAAGAAATTAGTTCTCCATGTAACTTCTATAATCTAACCAAATCAAAAAAAAAAAAAAAAAAAATACAAGTTAATGAATTGATAATAATCATTAATTAAACCAAAAAATTAACAAAAATATCTATAGTTTTAGATATTGTTAATTCAATGATCCTAAAATGTTTGACAAGTCATATACAACAACAACAACAATAAAGCCTTAGTCCCAAAATAATTTGGAGTTGGCTAACATGAATCCTCATATGTCATCGTGAAAAAAGGTTGTTGAAAAAAATAATAATAAATAAACAAATAAATAAATAAACATACAAATAAAAATCAAAATCAAAATCAAAAAAAAAAAAAAATCAACCCCCCACATGGATTTTTGCCCTCCACTCCGGCCTCTTCAACACCATACTTTCATCCACTCCAAGTAAACTCATATCATTTTCAATTACTCTAATCCAAGTTTGTTTGGGTCTTCCCCTACCCCTCGCCATTTTATCATCTCTCCACTGTTCCGGCCTCCTAACCGGTGCATCACTTGGTCTCCTTCTCACATGGCCAAACCACCTTAGACGATTTTCCCTCATTTTATCCTCAATGGGCGCAACTCCTACTTTACCTCTGATCATCTCATTCCCCAATCGATCCTTTCTTGTATGACCGCACATCCATCGAAGCATACGCATCTCCGTCACATTCATCTTATGCACGTGACACTGTTTCACGGCCCAACATTCGGTGCCGTAAAGCAATGCCGGCCTAATTGTCGTGCGGTAGAATTTTCCCTTTAATCTATTGGGCATGCCGCGATCACATAGAAACCCTGTGGCACTCTTCCACTTCAACCAACCTGCTTTAATCCTATGAGCCACATCTCCATCTAATTCTCCATCCTTTTGGATAATGGATCCAAGATAGCGAAAAAATTCAGAAGCTTGGATAATATTTCCATCAAATGTGACCGCCCCTGCCTCCCTACTTTCAACTCTGCTAAACTTACACTCCAAATATTCAGTCTTGCTTCTGCTTAATCGAAAACCTCGAGATTCCAAAGTGTGTCTCCACAACTCCAATTTACTTTCAACACCCTCTCTTGTCTCATCAATCAGCACAATATCATCTGCGAACAACATACACTTTGGTATATCATCTTGGACTGACCTCGTCAATTCGTCCATTATCAAAGCAAAAAGAAAGGGGCTAAGTGCGGAACCTTGATGCACTCCAATCTTTATAGGGAACTCTTCAGTCTTCCCAACACTAGTTAGTACACAAGTACTAACTCCATTATACATGTCCTTGATAATATCAATATATTTCTTTGAAACATCCTTCTTTGCTAAAGTTTCATAGTATGGCTCATTAGTTTGATCCCTCGATAGTTTGCATAATCTAGGACATCACCTTTGTTCTTATACAAAGGGATCAGAGTACTCTTCCGCCACTCCAATGGCATTGTGTTAACTCTCCATATCTTGTTAAATAGCATTGTTAACCAATCTATTCTCCTCTCCCCGAAACATCTCCAAACCTCAATTGGTATACCATCCGGTCCTACAGCTTTCTTCAATCTCATCTTTTTCATTGCCATTTCCACTTCACTTTTTTGAATTCTCCGCATAAAATCTCGATTAACCATACTCGAAGAGATATTTAAATCTCCAATATCCTGCTCTTGACCGCCATTGAACAAGGTATCAAAGTACGAACTCCATCTATCTTTTATCTCTTTATCCCCGACTAGAGCTCTTTGGTCTACATCCTTCACACATTTAACCGTCCCAATATCTCGTGTCCTCTTATCCCTCATACGAACGAGTGTATAGATGTCCTTTTTTCCTTCTTTTGTATCCAACTTATCATAAAGTTTCTGATTCACCTTTGCTCTTGCGTCTCTTACTGCTTTCTTAGCATCTCTTCTAAATTCCTCATACTTCTCATAGTTCTCGTCGCTCCTACATTTCTCCAATAATTTGTAGCATTCTCGCTTGCCCTTTATTGCTTGTTTTACTTCCTCGTTCCATCATGATATGCCCTTACTTGGTGGCCCATTTTCTCTAGATTTTCCAAGGACTTCTTTCGCCACCTCCTTTATGGTATGTTCCATCTTAGTCCAAGTTGAATCTATATCCATATCCTCCATATTATCCGACCAATTACTGGTATCGATCATCTTAGCTACAAATTTCGATTGATTCTTCCCTTGAAGTCTCCACCACTTGATTCTAGGGTCTACCTGTGATTTTCTCTTCCTCGAAATTCTCTTACTTCGAAAATCAAGTACCACCAGTCTATGTTGAGTTGATGTGCTCTCACCCGGAATAACCTTGCAATCTGTATAACTCTTTCTACAAGTATTTCTTACTAAGAAGAAGTCAATCTGACTCGCATTACCTCCACTCCTATAGGACACCAAGTGAGATTCTCTCTTCTTGAACCAAGTGTTCATTATACTCAAGTCATATGCCAACGCAAAGTCTAGGATACTATTTCCTGCTTCATTCCTCTCCCCAAAATCAAAACTTCCATGTATGCTCTCAAAGCCATGTCGACTAGACCCCACATGCCCGTTCAGATCACCACCAATCACTAATTTCTCACCACTAGGTACTCGTTGTACTACCTCCTCCAAATCTTTCCAGAACACTTGCTTAATAGATGCATCCAACCCTACTTGTGGTGCATAGGCGAAAATAATAGTTATAATCTCATCACGTATCACCAGTTTAATGCCCATAATTCGATCACTATTCATTTTATTATCATAAAACTAATGTTTAAATAGTGAATAACAAAAATATTTATACATCTTTGCCATTAAAGTACATAAGAAATACACATTTTCAGAGTGTCCCTTTAAGTGAACCTTGGACATTCATTTAGTAACGGAGGGAGTAGTTCAAATGGCATCATTTGAACCACAATTGTGTCATGGCATTTGTCTATAAACTGTGGAAAGACAAAATGAAGTGCATGACTCAGTAATGTAAAAGCATTGGTTACCAAAAAGTTCGTAAACTGCTGTCGTCGCATAATTACGTAATGAAGTTGCGGCTGGAGCATGAAAAAGAACACAAGCCAAAAAAGCGCACTAATGAACTAAAACACAAGTAGATATCAAGAAAAGACGGTCACTACATTATGTGTGCAAATATATTTGTGTGTGACTGTGCAACACATTAAAGTCAATGAAAGGTTGAAATGATCCCAACAGAGAAAAAAAAAACTTTGAAAGAGTATACTCCCTCCGTCCCAGCCCAATTGAGACTTATTTCTTTTTTGGTCCGTCTCAGCTCAATTGAGACTGCCCAAAATGAAAGGGAATCTTTACTATTTTTTCCACTCATTCTCTCTCCTATTTTACTTTTACACTCACAACACCAATCAAATCACTATTTCTTCTGTTAGGACCTAACTTTGATCAATGTATTAGTTAGTTGGTTTTGATAAAGGAATATATATATATAGAACAGGGTTTATATCAAAAGAGGAAATCTGTCATATTCATCTTTCAGTTTATCTGACAGCTATGAGTCTGACAGTTATGATTCTCTCTTATACATTGGTTACATTCAATCAATAACATGAATCATATTCCCTCTCTTAGCTATCAAGATCATCAAGTGCATCTCAGTCCTTATTAGAGAACATCTCTGATAGCTAAGCCTTGTTATGATCGCGGCTATGACTTCATTCCCTCGCAACGGCCATCACTCTGTCTCATTCTCTCAAGCTACCACAATCTCAACCAAGATGGAACCTGGATCTTCACAACTGTCAAGTTCACCATTGAAGACCATTGAAGACCTTCTGGAAGCTCTCAGCTCAAGCCAGCTCATGAAGACCTGCAAGTGGACAAGTGGGGCAAAGACCAGTCAAAGAGTCATTAATGAAGCTGCAACAGTCATATTCCAACGGCTACATTGAAGGCTATAAATAGAGGAGTTCATCCTCTACACAATACACTCTTGAAAAATACTCTTTTTCACAGTCCATAAACCTCTCCCTTACATCCCTACACACAAATCCCTACACACCAATCCCTACCCTTCAAACACTGTTCCAAACCAAAAACCTTCAGCCTGAAACCCCTGTTTCAACAATAACAACCCTAGTGTGTTAATTCACAAATTCCAAATCCTAAGACTGTACTTTAGGTGTAGAAATAATTTGTAAACACTCAAAACTGTTCTTTGAGTGTATTAGTTGTTTGTGTAAAATCTTGAGACTGTACTTCAAGTTGTAAAAACACTTAAGACTGTACTTTAAGTGTATCCCTAGTTGACTGTACTAATTAGGAAGAGGAAGTTCAAGGAACTTGCCTTATCAATCATTTGTCATTCTTGTTGATTAAGATTATAATAAAATTGATCTCACTTGTCAAGATTGACAGTGGGGGTGGATGTAGGAGGAGTGATCTCTGAACCACTTTAAATTCTCTGTGTTATTATATTTCTGCAAACACATTCACACACTTGCATTATTTCATTGTGTTCTTTGTCCTACCATTATTTCAAACTTCACTTATTCCGCTGCACAATTCAACAAATATCTGACAACTAAGTCAAACCATAACTGTCTGATCATCTGCATATCAAACAAGGGCCTTTCAATTGGTATCAGAGCTTGTCTTCACATTCAAAAGTCTAACAACTTGTGAAGGATCCTCTTCAAACCCACCATGCCTCAACCAAGGAGAAATAATGAGAAAGACATCCCACACATTGATGACTGTGGATCTTTTGAGATCTATGCATCAAAAATAAAAACATACCTTGATGCAAACAGTATATGGAACTGGTATGTTCTAGAGAATGAAGTGTCCTACCCAACTCAAATTTGTATTGATGGAGGACCTAGTTAGATCAAATCCCCAGAAACATGGTCTGAATCTGAAAAGCAATTAATCAGTGCAAACTTAAAAGTCAAAAACATTCTTCAAAAGAGTGTAAATGACTCACTAGCACAAGAAATTGCTAAGGAACCAAATGCCAGATCAGCATGGACTCTCATTCAAACTAAGTTCACTAAACACACCAGTGTCAGGACACAAAATTTGTATAACTTGCTTAGGCAATTAGACAACTTCAAGTTCTATCCTGGAGAAAAAGTAAGTGCTGCTCAACCAAGGTTTGAAAAACTTGTTAGATCTATTGCTGACCATGGAAAAACATTTGAACAACAAGATCTCTGCCTCAAGATATATTCTAATCTCCCTCAAGAATATGAAAAGGTAGCATTACCTATTAGAGAAGGATCTGAATGGAGCACAATGACAGTGGAACATTATTTTGGAAAGCTTGAAGCTTATGAACTGGAAGGTATTATAAAAATTCAACCAGTTCCTACCATTTCACAAACTTTAGCCTTAACTGCTCAAGAAACTGTCCACAAACCAATCACTCACCAAGACATTGAGACCATTGTCAACAATGCCCTTCAAAAGATAAACATCAGCTCCAAAGCTGTCAGCAAACAGATCTCTCAAGAAGACATTCCAAGTCTCATATCCATGGCTGTCAGAAATGCCATGAAATTTCAAAAGAAATCTTTTGACAAAAAATTCAACCCTTCCATATCTAATTCTCAACAAGACAGCTACAAGAAGACAATTGATTGCTTCAACTGTGGAAAGCAAGGACATTACTCATCTGATTGTCCTGAACCAAGGAAACCTAGGGACAATCGTACGGCTAAGAAATTGACTTACTCAAAAGAGATCATTCACGGTTCAGGTGCAAGCTGCTTCAATTGTTCCAAAAATAAAAATGACAAAAACAAGGAGCAAGTTATGATAGGCGATTCATCAAAATTCGGTGATGAAGAGTATGTGTCAAGTGATGATTCGACAATGAAGGAGAAGAGGCCATGCTATGCCTTATAGGCGAAGATGAGGAAGAATCAGACAATGAGGAAGAATCAGACCATGAGGAAGAAATGGAAGCACTTGCTGCTGCAGATGAACTGAAAGAGGTACATGATTTTAACTCTTTAAATATTGATGGTTTCAAACAATTAGTTTGCACTCTTTTAATTCAAACCAAAAAACAAAAAATTAGCTTTGCTTCACTGGTCAATGAGAACCTTTCCCAAACCTCAACCATTGACACCCTCACAAAAACCAATTCTGAGCTTGAGAAAGCCTGTCAAGGGCTAAGAGATCAATGCTTCATGCTTGAAAAACAAAACATGGATCTGACAGCTGAGGCATCATGTACTCAAGAAAACTGTCAAAGACTCACAATTCTTGACTCTTCTCAGGCTCAACCTTCTTCTTGACAGCTAAGCCCCTCTCCATAGCTGTCTGAGCCCTATCTTGCTTAACCAATTCCCCCAATGTATAAACCCTCTCTACCTTACTTTTTTCCTTACTGGACTCACCCTGACCTTGATAGTCTTTCCAAAAAGCCTTATTCCCTCTCCCTTTCTAATGTCAACTTTCTCTCTGACAGCTACCTCCTTGACACCATAGTCCTGATCTACTCTCACTCTCTTGTTCTTACCTCTGTCACTCACTCCCTCTGAACTTTCAACTACATTGAAGGACTCTCTCTCTATCTCCATTTCATCCCCCCTCAAATCATCCTCACAATTCTTCCCAAAACCAAGTTTGTTTTCTTTGTTTGAGCCATACTTTTGGGATTAAACTTTGAGGAAAATCTACCCATTTGTGTTTATAAAACAATCTGAATAAGTTTCCTCTGAAATTGTCATTGTTTTATAGGCAAGTTTCCCCATAGCTATCTCAGACAGCCATCATCATTAAAACTAGACTTAACTGTCAAAGTTTTTTTTACAGCTAGGTTAAAGCAACTTTTTTGGTGATTTGATCGTGTTAATTGCTCACAATTGTCACTTCCTTAGCCATCTCTTCACCTGCAAAATTCTTGAAAAAGAGAATGTTCTTCTTGTGTTCTGTGGAAGTTAATGCCTCAATGTGGGGAAGGGCAAAAATCACTGCTCATATGAACAGTTACTAAACTTTGAAACCCCCAATGCTCATTAAAACCCACTCTCCACTCATTATTTGCCTCTCTCCTTTCCTAATCACCAAAACTCCTGTTTCATTAACCCCCTGTTTAAAATTCGTCTCTTTCCTTCTCTAATCCTCCATCGTATTCCTTCAACCCTAATTCTATTAACCATCAATGGCAGCATCAAAAGCAAGTTACCCAGATGCTCACAGTTACTTCATTAAACCTAGCTTCTATGATTCTGAAGTTGGGATACTCATCAAAGAACTTCTTGAGGTCAATGAATTGCTTAATTTCATGGGAGCCAGACCTCCAATTTATGAAGAACTGTGCAGAGAATTTACCTTGTGGGAAAGAGAAACAAGGAAAACAATTCAATAACTGCCACCATAGACAATGTTGAGATAACCATTACTCAAGAAATGGTCAGTGAAGTCTATGGGATCCCAAACAAAGCAGATGTTGTGACAAACATATGGGATAGAGGGTCAGATAGATTGAAGACTGTGTATGAGAAATTCTTTGGGGTTAAAGTTCATGACTTCAAGAGTGTACAGGACAAGGCAATGGTCAAGGACAAAGCTGATATTTTCAAATCTACTCTTATGGATGTGGTCAACAAAGCCATTGATGGCAAGCAATCTTCATTTGATCAAATGGGATCAAATGAATGGAAGCAAATGCTGAGCCTGATGACCAAAGACACAAACTGGTGCATTGTTCTTCTCCACAACTTCCAGCTTGCAGCCTCAACCTCTACTCTAAAATTCAAGAAGCAAGGTGGAAAGATGAACAACTTCAAATTCATGAGTGGAATTCTTGAAGCCCTAATTCCTAAGCTCAATCCTCCTCTACACAAGAAATGGCTGAAGACTGTGAAGCTGTCAGAGACAAAGTGCTTCAATGACAGAACTTTTGCATTGAAACAAAAGAAAGGAGCCATAATGAGAGGTGGAGATGATATAAGCACTAGCAGTTTTACTGAAACTCAAGAAAAGATGCGTGAAGAAACAAGAAAGAAGATTGAATACTGGAAGGACTTGATAGCATTGGCTACAAGTAGGAGAATAAAGAGGGGTGTACAAACCAATGTGAAGAAGAAAGGATTGTTGAAAAAGACTGTGGTATCTCATGGCAATAAAGGCAAAAACAAGGATGTTCAAGAAGCTGACAGTGAAAGAACCTTCTCTGACAGCCATGGAAAGAATGATGAAGAAAGGGATGCTGCTGACAGTCATGGAGATAACACCATGGGTCAATCTGATGCTGGTAATGCTAACATAGACCCTCAAGAGCTTCAGGCAGCCATTGACTTATCCAAAACTCTGCACAAAGGCAAACAACCTCTGACAGCTATCCCTACCAGGCAGGCAGCCACCAGATCCAAGGTACAATCCTCCTTATCCATTCCTTCTAAATCTTTGCCAAAGAAAAGAAAACCTGAAAAGAAAGCACCCAAGGCCAAGAAAACCAAAATAAATACTTCTTCCCTTTCTCCAAAATCCACTACTGTCAGTCCAAGAGTGGACAAGTCATCCACACCTAGCTCTGGTCATCAATCAGCCATATAAGCTATCCTTAACCTCAAAGAACAATCAGATAAGCAACCTTTAAGGGGGAACACTGATGAAAATATCCCCTCTACCCAACCTCAACAGTTAGCCAAAATTTTGAGAGCCATTGATGCTATTGAGTTGGATGGGAACCCTGATACTGAAAAGGCTGCTCTCATTTTTCTTGATGATGTTCTAAGTAAAGAGGAGACAGTGATTGCCATAGATGAACTCAGGTCTAGGTTTATCAAGAAAAGAAGTGGACCAGGAGAGTCATCCAGCAATCCAAAGGTGACAGCTATGGATGTAGATATCCAAACCATCCCTTCTATGCACGAGTGAGCTGTGAATGAACACCCTTAACCGTTAAAATTGATAGGGGGAATCCTGATAAGACTACTGAGGTTATTCAAAGTCTCAAAAAGGTTGGAGTTGAAATTGATCCCAATCTTGTCTCAAAGGGAGAAACAATCCTAAATGCATGCAAGGGACTTGTGTTTGATGGAACCCCAGAAAATGAGGCAGCCCTTGTAACTATTCTTGAGCAAAAGTTGACCAAGGGAGAAGTCAGGGCAGCCTTAAACCTCCTAAAATCCCAATTTTGTTCTGATCTCCTCAAGCAAGGTCTTGGTCAATCCTCTATTTCAATCCCAACTTTTTCAACCCATATCTCTGCTCCTTCCAAGCCAATCTCTCCAATCCCTGAAAATGAATCTGTTGAAGCCTTCCCTCAGAGTCCAATCCTTGCTGGTCAAGGTCAAGATATGTCTGACAGTGATCCCTTCCCTAACAGTCCTGACAGCCCTCCAAGTCATTCCATTCCTCCCACTCTAAATCAAGCCTACCTTCCCAAGAAAGAACCTTGGATGCTTAGCTGTGGCATTGATTTCTCTATCTCTTCCATCACGGCTGCAAGGACAAGGTTAGCCCATGTAACTCATATCCCAGAAATTGCAAACCCCTTTACCTATCCAAAATCCTGGGAACTGTCAAGAAATGGTTTGATTATGGTGGCAAGAAATCTTGCAGGATTAGTTTTCTTTGCCTATGAAGAGTGGAAAGTGTCAAGGACTTCATCAACCTCCAATTTTGTTCACCAAATCCCATCCTTCCCAAAATTCATCACTCCCAATACACTTATTGATTGGGAAATTCTCTTCAGCCAACTTCTCTCACCATCACTCAATTCTTGTCTCTTTATGCCAAAAGGTCTAGTTTTCACCTTGTGCATTGAGCTTGCAAAATCATTCTTTCTCTCTCTTTTTGAACAAAAGTGTGCCCTTATGCTTTTGATAAGCAAAATGGTCAATATCTTTCCCCCAACCCTAAATCCAGGCATTGAGCCCTATCTTTCACCCTTCATCTCTGTTGATCCCATTCTCTTCAACTCTCCCAATGAAAACTCTCACTTCATGAAATTGATCTCTATTCCTGAGATCAAAGAGTTCAGAGAATCCATAGCTGTCAGCCAAAGCAGGGCTAATAATGTTATTGATCTTTCCTCAGACTCTGACAGTGATGATGATGATGATGATCCTTCAAGCCCAGATCAAGACTCTCCCATAATAATTCCATCTTCTACCATTTCCAACCCTCCTCAACAATCCTTTCATATGTCCCCTGTTCCTCAAGCCCCAGTTCATATGTCCCCTGTTCCTCAACCAGATCCATCCCATGTGCCCAAGAAAAGCAAGAAAGCAAGGAACAAGAAGAAGCATTTTTGGGGCACAATGAGAATAAGAAATGATCATATGCCTCTTACAAGGGCCCAACTGAAAGCAAAGGAAGATAAGTTCTTCAAATATGATGAGAGGATGACTTGGGAATGGAACAATGAGTTCTATTACAGAGGAGTTGAACCAAAAATGAGAAGAGAGCTGGAGGAAGAAAGAAATGAGCTCCTTTCAGCCAGACAAGAAAGAGAAGAGTTCTATGATCAACTGGCTGATGACTGAATTGTATTATGTTGGAACAATTTTTTGGTTGAAACAATCTATTTTGTTTGGTTTAGTTGTTATGAATGTAATATGTGAACTTCAATCATCTTGAGATCAATTTCCAAGTATTTCAAATCTCATTCTGATTACTTGTGCATGATATGAATCCCTGAATTATTTCTTTCATTAGTATTTCTCTTATCATTAACTGTGAAGACATGTTCTAAATAAATCTTCCTTTACCAAAAAGGGGGAAATTGTTAGGACCTAACTTTGATCAATGTCTTAGTTAGTTGGTTTTGATAAAGGAATATATATATAGAACAGGGTTTATATCAAAAGAGGAAATCTGTCATATTCATCTTTCAGTTTATCTGACAGCTATGAGTCTGACAGTTATGATTCTCTCTTATACATTGGATACATTCAATCAATAACATGAATCATATTCCCTCTCTTAGCTATCAAGATCATCAAGTGCATCTCAGTCCTTATTAGAGAACATCTCTGATAGCTAAGCCTTATTATGATCTGACAGCTATGACTTCATTCCCTCAGACAGCCATCACTCTGTCTCATTCTCTGCTACTACAATCTCAACCAAGATGGAACCTGGATCTTCACAGCTGTCAAGTTCACCATTGAAGACCATTGAAGACCATTGAAGACCTTCTGGAAGCTCTCAGCTCAAGCCAGCTCATGAAGACCTGCAAGTGGACAAGTGGGGCAAAGACCAGTCAAAGAGTCATTAATGAAGCTGCAACAGTCATATTCCAACGGCTACATTGAAGGCTATAAATAGAGGAGTTCATCCTCTACACAATACACTCTTGAAAAATACTCTTTTTCACAGTCCATAAACCTCTCCCTTACATCCCTACACACAAATCCCTACACACCAATCCCTACCCTTCAAACACTGTTCCAAACCAAAAACCTTCAGCCTGAAACCCCTGTTTCAACAACAACAACCCTAGTGTGTTAATTCACAAATTACAAATCCTAAGACTATACTTTAGGTGTAGAAATAATTTGTAAACACTCAAAACTGTTCTTTGAGTGTATTAGTTGTTTGTGTAAAATCTTGAGACTGTACTTCAAGTTGTAAAAACACTTAAGACTATACTTTAAGTGTATCCCTAGTTGACTGTACTAATTAGGAAGAGGAAGTTCAAGGAACTTTCCTTATCAATCATTTGTAATTCTTGTTGATTAAGATTATAATAAAATTGATCTCACTTGTCAAGATTGACAGTGGGGGTGGATGTAGGAGGAGTGATCTCTGAATCACTTTAAATTCTCTGTGTTATTATATTTCTGCAAACACATTCACACACTTGCATTATTTCATTGTGTTCTTTGTCCTACCATTATTTCAAACTTCACTTATTCCGCTGCACAATTCAACAAATATCTGACAGCTAAGTCAAACCATAGCTGTCTGATCATCTGCATATCAAACAAGGGCCTTTCATCTTCCACTCATTCTCTCTCCTATTTAATTTTTCATACTCACAACATTTTCTTTTACTTTTTCTCTCTCTTATTTTTCCTTAATCTGTGTGCCAAAAAATTTGGTATCAATTGAACTGAGACGGAGGGAGTATAAAATATACTCCGTAGCTCCGAATGATTTTTCACTGTGCAAAGTAAAGAAGTACTAGCAAATAGACCTGTAGCTTATGGTTATCACCGACAATGAGCGGTTGCTGATTTGTACCATTAATATAAACTAGTGTTACACCCGTGCGTTAAACGGTCAAAATACTATTTCGAAAAAAGTTAAGATTTTAAGCAAATTAGTCATGTAAAAAATATAGATGAAGATAAAAGATATAATTAACACAATAATTTTCAATAAAAACACTTACAAATGTGAATGAAATAATATTACAGATTTTGGAAAATTTTCTTGAACACAAGGTTGAAATAAACAAAATAAGAATCAAAGACAAATTTTAATAGCTCCTATAAGTCTATATAAAAAAGAATGTGCGGACCATATTTTCATTTATGGGGAGTCTATATAAAAAAGAATGATACACATGATCCTCTTCTTGCATCCTTATTTTAGTTCCCAAAAACTTGAATATTAACTACTCCTTTTCCCAAAATTAATGACCAGAACAATTCAAATTTACTCTTAATAAAGAGCAAATTTGAAAAAAAAAAAGGTCATTAATTTGAGGATGGAGACGGAGATAGTAAAATAATTGCATCAATATATACATATGATTTCACTTTTCTTTCTGAGTTTCAACTCAAGGAACCCCGCAAGTGTCTTTCTTTTAGAAGATAAACATTCGTTTGGGATAAAGGTACTACTTAATAAGTTTGATGACAATTTTCAAATTTCCATTAATTATTACTTTAAGAAAGGCTACATTAAAATGAAATACTATTAAATGGGAAAGCTAAATACTCATCACAAAAATGAAACTAAAAGTGAACCACACACAAACTAAGATAGGGTCCTTCTATACATGCATCAAGAGTATGATCTGATCTAATCTGTTTTGAATTTTTCTCGACAAATTTGTCAAGAGCTCATATTACTGCCTCTCATATCCTTCAAATACTTCACTCACCGGCGGACCAGATTTTCATTTATGGGGAGCCTAATGACATTAATATTTTTGGTGTTCCATTTTCAGTCATTCAGAAAACTCGCCTACAAGATATAAAAACCATAACTTACTCTATCACACATGGTCCTCTTCTTGCATTCTTACTTTAGTTCCCAAAAACTTGAATATTAATTACTCATTTTCACGCCCAATTCAATTTCAATGCACGCCCAATTCAATTTCAATGCACGCCGAAATGTACTCTTCCCCGTGCCTAATCCAATTCTTGTAATCTTTTTGAAATCCCACTTCAATACAATGTGATTTCACGGTTGCACGGTCTTTTTGGTAACGATTTGCGCATTTTTTACAAGGACAATATAGTTCTTTAACACCAACAGACTTTTTTGAGAATGCAAAATCGAGAAAGTTGTCAACCCCAGACATATACTCATTTGAAATTCGATTATCCAAATCAATCTAACTTTTGTCCATATATGACTTGACTTGATATTTTTTACGTTAAAATACAACCTATATATAAGACCGAGAGACACAAATTTTAGAATAAAAATAAACTCATAAACAAACATAATCTAAATATGTA